>JARHVA010004499.1:1130000-1152500 GCA_037957365.1 Torreya grandis
AGGTTAATTTCAAGGCCTAATGTGATTTTTAAGTCAAGGTCTAGAGATTAAAGAGAGAGAAAGTGTGTGTAATGAGGGGTCATGATCATATTTATAGATTTTTGAGATCATATGAGCATGGAAGGAGTTATGATATGTTTTTAAAATAATTTTCACAAGGTTTGAGGTCATGGTTTATAATATAATGCTTGAAAAGTGGTTTTGAGGTCTATCATGTGCACATAATGAAGGGTTCTCAACTCGAGAAGGAATTTAAAGTGTTCATTGGCATGTGTAACCTCTACATGATAACCTAATATATTAATGGTATATGGGTAAGGGTAATATATCAAAATTTTATGCATTATTTTTTTGATTAAAGGGATATGGTTTATGAATGATCGTTAAGACTAAAAAATGGTTCAAACCCTCAAAGAACCCTAATAGTGACCAGATATGAAATAAGTTGTTCTAAATTTATAATAATGGATTCATATGTATATTTAAGTTATTGTAGATTATATCTGACTCTCTCAATCACTTCCAAGTGTGACTAGTTTTTTAGGTGAGTGAGTGGACCCTATAAGAAAGGCCTTATTTCTTAGATATTTGCCATATAACTAGGAGTTAACAAAGTCAATTTTTATAAATGTATGGAGGAAAAATATTTGTAATTTTATTTTATGTCCATGTTGGTTTATATATAGGTTATATCCCTCAGGTGTGCTAAACTAGTCATAAAGTTGACTAGTCGCTAACAAGCCTAATGGTGCAAATATTGTGAAACCTAGGTAAAAGTGAGAATATGATTAAGGATGTTTTATAATGGAATAGGGATGAACAAAAATACATTATTAAATTTATAAAAAACTATAATAAATATTCATGTTGGATATAATTTTTTAATATCATTGTATATAGAAAAAAGTTGCTCACAAGTTGACTTATTTATCTCAGTGATGTCTATGTATAGTGAGGTTATAAGATTAGTCTATAATAAATATATTATAATTAAAACACATTATATTTAATTCCAATAATTTTATAATTTTCATGAAACATTATTCTTTTAAAGTTAGCATACAAATGTTGAAGGTCAAAATCACCATGACTAGTCTTTAAGGCAAACTGGCAGTTCTAGGTAAATAAGTTGAAATGATGAGTTTAAGACTCTATTACCTTAGTTAAATAATATAATTTACATGGTATTTTTATTTTTTACTTTTATTTCATATCCATTATTTTCATAGTATTTAAATTTATTTTAATAGGTTGAAACTTTGAAGCTAAATTGGCTTGTATGGTTGAGGGAGGTCTGAGAGAGAAGGTCAACAAATTATTTTGCAAGACCAATAATTTATAATAGATCATATGATATTTTTGTTCAAATTTATTTTTAAAATGTTTTAATATCATTTTAATTCCTTTAGTGTGTTCTTTTAGGTGTCATAAGTTCAAACTTTCATGACTGTGTTTTGAGACTAGTTGACAGTTAAGAGTGAGCATTTTGTAGAGAAGAGTTTGATCATGTATACCCTAAGTTGTGATGTATAAAAAATATTATGATGACCCTGAGATCATATATATTTTTTATATGTTATTTTTTTACATGGTTTTTTTTAAAATTTGTGTTTATGTTTCAGTTATTCAAGACAAACTTTTTGGGTATGTATATGCCTAATTGTGAACAGTACTAATGGCATCCTTCAAGTAGTGATTGGACTTAAAAGGTGTTATAGAGCCTAGTTAAGATTATAACTAGTATATTTTAGTGTCGTATGATATTTTAATACCATGTTATGTGTTTTAATGGTAGGCAAAATGTAATGAGTCCTAGATTAGACCTAATGGGATTAGGTCTCAATGAGACTTAAAGATGTGGTAAGGCCTAATTGAGATATGTCAGACATAAAAATCCTCAAATAATGTTTGATAAATGTTTATTATATGTTATAATATATATTAAATTTATTACATAATAGGTTAAGGGTGTTTGGCCAACCAAGAAAGATATGAACAAGAGACTTGTATAAATACAAGGAAGTTTTAGATCTATGGTGTGTGAAGAGAGTAAACGAACAAAATAGCATATTGAAAATTATAATGAGGTATTATAGGAAATAACAAGAGTTTATGGTATCTATGATGAATATTATATATAGTATTTTGATATGAGGATCAAGGTAATATGACGTAATCAATTCAAGAAGAGGGTTAGTTGAGCAAAGAAGGCTAAAGGCCAGTTTGAGAAGGACAGAAGTGTGTGAAGAACTAAAGAGAGATATAATGATATATTGTATGAGAACTAATGTTTTATAAATTTTATCAATTTTTTTAGGTGACTAAGTTGGTGTTGAGTCATCTAGGGGGTTGGCTCCTCCTTGCAAGTTGGTGCTTAATAAATCCTAGTTGAGTTGGTGCTTAACTAGTTGGGGTTGGTTCCCCATGTGAAGTGCATGCTTCACTAAAATTGATGTTTACATTATATTAATATAGTAAATTTATAGATACAATTTTTTTTCTTCCCCTTAAGGTTTTCCCACATATGTGATGTGTTCTTGTGTTTCATGTATAGGTGTTTATGCTTGCAAGATATATATATATATATATATATATATATATATATATATATATATATATGCTTATTTGAATGTTTCATTATTGCTTAAGTAATATTGTTAAGAAAATTTTTAAAGACTAATTAACCCCATCCCTCTCAATCACTTTTATTCCAACATACTTAATAATATCCAAAACATTACCAAAATTATTGTCACAATATCCACAATCGAGGTGAGTAAAAAACTTTAAAAACCAAGTTAAATAAACCCACCACAAAATATAATACAACATGGTTGAATTAAAATAATGATATTCCTTGACCCATATAAATCCAATGTATTTAAAACAATTAAATAAAAAATTTCTATGCAATTTATTTTAATATACCCAAGTTATTATATGTACAAATAATTAAATCTTTGAAACATTACAAACAAATAAAATGCTAAGTGACCATACCAAATATTCCTTGCACATAAAATTGACCATGGGACATAACATAAGGTCAAAAAATATTAATATTTTATAAATATTATAACGAATAAAAAATATCATATTCATATTACATTGACATTATGCATGAGGAATATTTCAACCATTCACAAAGAGGATGTTGAGACTACATTGTGAGAAGGATGTTGCAATCATGCAACTATGAATTATAAATAGAGAGTAATAATAATAAATCCTAATAATATTTACTTATTATCATCTTAACATGTTTATGAAAGTGTTCATTATCAATAACATAAAACATTTTAGCCAATTATCAATACAAATACCATAAAATTGACACACCAACTATGTTTTGTAAAATTTATCACCTTGTAATAACTTTAAAATATGTTTTGTGGACATAACACCATGTCAAAAACCAAAAATATTATTATAAAAAAATTATATAGATAATATTAACTATGATAATCATGACTATATATTTATTGAACTATAAAGTTGAGATGTAAACATACTAGAGTTTTGAAAGCGGTATAAATGCATATGATATCATTGATCAATATTATGCTACAAATCATCTTAAATAAAGTTATAAGTATGAAAATAAATTTAACATTTAAACATTTCATATTAAAATATATTTATAGATACCAATTCTTTAAAAAATGTAAATAATTTGGCCCCTACTAGTACGTTTAAATGTTATAACATTAAGTCATCATATGTAAGAACTGATCATGTCGAGACTTCAAAAAATAAAAATAAAAATGAGAGGTACTAAAATTTGGAATAACACAATTATAAACATATTTTATGTGAAAATATTTAAATTTTAAATGTAATGACTATATGTATAAATCTATAAGGTATAAAGAGCTCATAGATTCATCAAAATCCTTACCCTTTAAACTAAACAACTAAAAGGATCCATTGTTAAAATCCCTAGTCACCAATTAAGGTTCTAACCAATTAGGCATTAATTTATGATTTTATCCCTATTTATTATGAAATATACCATAAAATCTCAAGACAAGGTATCATACTTGTACCAAGTGTTCATGAATTATTTTATGATACTCATAGTATTGTTCATAATGCACAATCATTTATATTTTTACCATCATATCCAAATAAAGGAAATCAAAAGTTTAAAATAATTTAGTGAGAAATTATCTATATTCTTATAAATTTATAATGGATAGATAATATACAATATTGATATCATTTGGGTCTCCTTAGGACCAATGTTTATTTCTATAGTGTCATGGGTAATGTTGAAATTTCTTTCCTCAAGCATTAGCATGATCTGGGGGAGGTGAATGTCCTTTTAATGTAGTCTAATGTCTAAACTTACATTTCCCCTATGTGATGGGGTTCATTTTTAAGATATTTTTGCATATTATATTCATTCCCAAGACTTACACCATAATGGAATGGTGGACTTTGATAATGGAGTTGAGATTTTATTCTAAGAGTTATGTGAGGACAATAAGGTATGATCTGATATGGATCAAAAGATATTTTGATTGGTTCTTCATTTTACCTAGAAATTGTGATTTTAACCATTGAATTGATTGAAAAGGTTAGCTTTATCATGGGTGTTTCCTCACTCACTTTTTATTTTATCTTTTTCACCTTTTCCTCAAAATTTTCATTTGTTGGTGTATAAGAAATTTTGTAACCCCACTTTAGGACACACATAGTGGTTATTGTAGGTTTTTTTAATTTGGATAAGGGTGTGGGTTTCACAACACCATTATTGGGTAAATGTTAATTGATATAAATCCTTTGTTTCTTATTATGGTTTGATTGTATGGATTCAAAAAATTTAGGATCCCCTTGAGGTATGATAACCTTGCATAGATGGAAGAATACAATCTTTTGAAATAAATTATAATGGATTGCATTTATTCTATGAATTTATGGTCTTATACAAATCATGTTATAGTTTGTGTCCCTATTGAGAACATAAAACTCTATAAAAATGGTCTTAGGACCTATATTTATATAAATAAAAATAATCCCAATATAATTAGACTTGAGGATACCATAACATATTATAGTGTTATGAGTGGTAGAGCAATTTGAGTCTCTTTAACAAAGTTTTTAGAGAAACATAAAATGGGACTATGTTAACACCCACCCCATCATCAACCATTATTATAAAATTTTAAATCTAAATATATATATGGATCCCAAATCCTATCCATCTCATTGACTTAGAAAAGACTATTAAGGTCAATTAAGTATCCAACATCTCTTGGTTTTTTCCTAGTTAAAATCACGTCCAAATAAATTTGATTAATTTAGTCATAGTGTGTAAGCGTGATGATATGAAGTTCACCAAATCCCAAGTCATCAAGTAATGCCTAATAATTGTCAAAACAATTATTTAGAAAATACATAAAGGAAATATGATAAAATAATTTTTTAAGGTCAGTGACTAAATCATAGTTTCCCATAGGCTTGTGGTTGATATCAGTCTCCAATATGGCTAAAAAATGGGGAATTGTAGGTTTGTGTTCACTTGTTATAGTAATGATGTTTTAATATTCATTTTTTCCTAATTTAAAAAATCCTATCATCCAAATTTTATCCTAAGGTCTAAATTTAAGATCCATGTCAAGGTTGTTCAAGCCTTAACTAGAAGTTTTGGCATCATGGGTTCTAGTTGACAGAGTTTGGTTTGTCTGGTTACCACATGATTGGTTAAAAACATTATGCTAGTGGTGGTTAGGAAACAAGATTTTATATATGAATAAATTTAATTTTTTATCACCATATGACCAATTGGTTTATCTGGTGGGTTCACATTAATATCCCTTAGGAACATGTCAATAAATATTTGTCATTGTTCCTCAAGGATTTTTCCAATTAATTTTATGTATTACCTAAAAGCATGAGTATTTTGTAAAATGAATTTTTTGAAAATAATATATATATATATATATTAGGATCATATACCCTAGGTCTCTATTTCTAGTTTTGTTAATGAAACCATTATGGGTTACTTCTTTTATGAAAGGATTAGTTATGATATTTTGGTTAATGGTCAACATGTTCAAACTAATTTTGAGTTATGTTCTGAGACTCCATATTACTAGATGGTTGATGGATAAAATATAGCTCATGAACTATGGGTGGAGGCTTTTGGTTAATCACACTCACATTATTTTTGCTCATGGGTTGAGGTGGGTTGTTTTTCATGATTTTTAGCCTCTTATATTGATCTATCACACCATATGTATTAGTGTTTTAGTTTCTATTTAGAGAATTAGGATTGTTATTGTTGGAATTATTTTAGTTTATATTTTATAACCCTCACTTATTTTATTTGGGGAAAATAGTATCCAATTGGTTCCATACATTTTGTGTCCACTATTGATGGTCACATGGTAAATTATCAGAGTACTTTCAGGCATTTATTCATAAGACCAATAAGGGAGATTATAAACATCCGTATTCATTTCCTTATTAAGTAAGTGTAGGAAGATATTCTATAGTTTTTTGGTTCATATGTGATATAATTTTATGTGTATACAAAATTACTACCATATAGTCATGAAATGGGTAGTAGATTCATTGGATTCTTGACTGATATGCAATAATTATAATATGTCAATCTTGATAAGTTTTTTCATATTGAAATACCTGATTTTTTTTTCAAATATATATCATAAGGGATGAATATATACCTCAATAAGGTGGTAATACTATTTTAGGTCTATTCCTTCAAATATTTTGGGAAATTATTTGGAAACCACTCCATCTCAGAGTAGAATTTAACTAACAATAATCTCATATTCATTAACATGTGCATTTGGATATCCCTCACCTTTAAATTTGGGTAGTTTGGGTTGGGGACATCACAAAATTACTCCTCATGTATTTTGATTAAAATATTTTACATAACTCCCTAGTGAAATAATTTATTATAAATTAATGATCTGATGACCTTAAAAGGAGGGGTTGGATGAGAGGTGGGTGCAAAACCACTAGGAGTAAATTATGGAGGTTTATAAGGTGGAGTATATTAGGCCAAAAAAAGTTATATAGTTAGGTGGACATGGAAAACATGTGGTAGTAAGGTGGAAGAGGGTTAGAAAAAGAAGTGGGATTTGGAACTTGTAGATGAAGAGTTTACATGGGTGGCACATTATCTAACATATATCTTGAAGGAATGAAGGGTGGTGGTGTTTTTAGCACCACATTATTAAGATTAATCTAATTAAATACAACTCTAATAACAATTTGAGTGGGAGATTGATATGGTATAATAAATTTATGAGCCACCCAATTAGGGACTCCATGAGTATAGATGTCCCTGGGATATTGGTTTAAAGTGTAGTTAGTGAGAGGTGGGTTAGATGGGTACTATAGTAGTTGGTAAGTTTTTATTAGGATGGGAATGGAGGAGGGATATCATTGGTTAGAAGGGTTATGGTCCATCCCTTAATTCATAGAGGCATTTTTAATCTCTTTTTCGAAAATGCAATGCACCAGAGTATAGATGAGTTCATTTAGTGAATAAACAGTGTTAGATTTAATGAGTTCCTTTATGGAATAATCAAGAGGGAAATATTGATTACCAATAATGAATTAGTTGTTTTCAGAGGATTCTAGAGGAGTCATTATGTGTTGTTTATATGGGATAAATTTATTTTGGTTATCATTGGAGGGATGTGAGGATGACTTAGTTTACTTATCCCATCTTATAGATAATATATACTCTCAATGTCTGGTAAAATCTCTCTATGCTTTGTATGTCTAAGATTTTAAATCTAATTTTGTGATGTGGTTATAATATTAGAGTATACCTTTCCTCTAGTGGTGACATTCACATTTTTATAGTCTATCTAGTTACTAGTAGTTTCAAAGGCATCCCACACTTATTGAATTACTACCTCAAACCTTGTTTCTGAGTTTAAATATGAAGGGTTTTGAAATTGACTCTCTGTGTTTTGAGTGGTGTTTTTATTATTACAACTGAATAAGGAGACCCATCCTATATTTTTATGGTTCCTCTTATAATTATCTAAGTTGAAATATCTCTAAAATTCTTGTCCAAACATATTTTAGGGGTATGTAAATACCAATAGAATAAATGGAAAAGAGGAGAGAATTTAATAAAATGAAGGAAAAGAGGAATCTAAAAATGGATAATCCTTTCACATTAGGTTCAAAAATTTATGTACATGTGAAAATTGTCAAGCAAACCTTCATGCAATCAACTTACTAAGATATGTCCAAGTTAACACATGAAAGGATAGTAGGATGATAGGTCTATGGGTTTAGTTTATTAGGTTAAGGTGCCAAGATGGGGGTTTGGATGACATCTGGTAAAGGGTTCTCATGGTGATACCATGTGATATATATTGCATAATTTTTTTCATTAAGATTATAGAATTGAGAGGATACATAATTCAAGGAACACTTAGTGTGAATAAAGATAACATTTTTAAGCTCTTGGTAGATTTTAGGTATGGAGAGCTATGTGTAATTAGGATAGATAATTATAGTGAGATAATTAACTCTATTAGGTTGAATATGTATGGTTATTTTTAATATAAAAAATGAATTAAAATATGACAAGGCTAATCTTAAGGAGGATGAAAAGGATGAGTGAAGGTCTAGACTTGGAGATTATTAAATTAATGGCCTATCATATAAGGTAGTATAATTAATTATGGTACTTCTAAATTATATTTATAATCATGAGTGTTAACTTTAATAATGTTAGGGTATGGAATGAGATTAGAATGGAAAATTTAAATTTTGAGCTCAACTCTAGTATCTCTTGGGATGTTACTAGCATAAACATGAGATCTAACTCTATGAAATATTCATTCTTTGTATAGGTTTGGTTTCTCTAGAAGCGTCATCTAAGTAAAAATTAAATTTTGTTTTAAATGTTTAAATTTTATATCTTGCCTTTATTTTGATTTGGAAAATCTTAATTTTTGTTTTGAATGATTGAAATCATTTTCTAGGCTTTATGTGCTTTGACAAGGTTTTGTTTGAATCTATTTTCTATTATTTTTTGTAACGTTTTTCATGTAAAATAAAAATTATACTTAATGAAAATAAATTATATAAAATGATAAACTAAATAGATGAAATTAAACTAAATTAAAACTATTTTATTTTGTTTTTTTTTAAATATATATAGGAATGAAAGTAGTAGAAACTAAATTCTATATGGATGATGCAAGTGTTGATTTTAGTTTTTCCTGGTTTGATGCAAAATGTTACCTACATATAATAAATGGAATTTTATTAATATTTTATTTTTAATGAAAATAAGTGAAAGTTGTTATACAATTTAGTTTTTCAACGTGTAAATAAATAAACTAAAGTCTGAAACTAAGACTTGTTCTATGATGTGCATTTTATTTTTGTGATCTTTTCTAATATTTAAGTTATATTGTTAGTTTTTCATACTTTTAATGATTATGATAAATTATGGTGATTTTATGACTGATTTAAATTTATGTAATTTTGATATTTATTATTTATATGATCTTTATATCATGCAAAAGAGATAAATAAGATCTAATATGCAATGATTTTCTAAGCTTTTATGTGTGTGGGTGTGTGTATATGTACTTTTTTTAAGAATATATTTTGAGATAAAACTAAAAAAATAATAAATTTAATGATAGTTAATGATAAATTTCACATAATCCACCCTATAATGAATGAAAAACTGCATTCTTTGAAGTTTTTATATACAAATATAAAGTAAGGAAACCAAAACTATCTTTTTGTGAAATATGAGAAGAAGATGATTTATTTTATTATATTTTATGATTTTATGAATATGAATATATAATAAATGAAAATAATAATCTACTATATTCTAATAAATAAAAATAAAATCATCCAACTTGATTAATGGTAAGACCAAGTGAAGGTGAATAGATAGTTGTTATGTGTATATGATCCCTAGGTAGCTAGATCATTTTCTCATTATTTACCTTGGAACTACCTGAAAAAAGGATGAAAAAATAATATAATCAATAGAGACATAATTTTGAGTAATAGATCAATTGGACAGAGGCATCATTGATTCATGAACAACAAATAAGTAGTTGTTAATTGGTGAATTCACTTCTCTAAACGTATGTGGAGTAACACAAATATGACTGTAAATTTAATAAAAACTTTTCCAAAATTAAATTAGGTAGGCTAGGGATTTTTATAATGTTAAAAATTAAATCTCTAGTATAATTTTTAGATCTAAAAACCTTTGAAAAATGAGATACTTAAGAATAAATAAAGTAGGTAGCATGTGGGAGTTTCATGACTATGAGCTTAGTCAAATTAACTTCATAAGGATTAATAAAGATAACGTAAAGAGTGAGATGGGAAACATTTAAGGTCGAAACCAATTAAAGTTACTAAAAAATGTAATTAAAATAATGCAAGATGTGTGAAAATTGAAGTCTTAGAGACTAATTTTATAAATGTGAATATTGTGAAAAAAATGCCAATGTATGGAAGTTTTAAAACTAGAACCATCATGATAGTTCAAATAACTATTTCTTTGGATTCTAAAACAATCATGGAAAGATACAAAACTATTGTAGTGATTATGTTTTTTTTTATGATGGTTTATAAAACTACCATGATAATTATAGTTTTTCTACTAAATTTTATTGATCGAGTCGATATGTTTAAAAATTGAAAAAATATTATCATGACTATACCTTCTTAACTTTTGATCATGACTATTTATGAGGTCTATTATTTTACATTGAAATTACACTATGGATATTATATTATAGAAAATTTGATGATTTTTAGAACATAATTGTATTTCAAATAGATTTCATATATTTAATTCAATATTAAATTCATGTATCATAGGTATGAATATATGAGATTAAGTACTATTGATGTTTTTTATGGACATGGTTTTAGGTGTTTCCTTGGATGAGCTAGGTTGGAATTGGATGGTTGTGTGTAGTGACAAAGGTGTAAAATGTATGTAAAAAAAATTTAAAAAAAAACATGATGCAAATAGGAGCATAACCCTAAACCAAAGCCTTTTTGTTATTTAATTTTTGGTCTTAAGCTATGTTGTACAATTACAATGTTTAGTAAATTTTTGGTATTTCATTTAATTCTTTTGATTGTCAATTTTTATTCTTGTTGAGAAACTAGTCAATATTAAATTGAGAACTATATTGTTATAATGTCAATACAATTATATTTGTAGTTCATGACATGCAATTGGCATTGGTGTGTATTTAAAAATGGATGTTGTATGTCTTGTGACCTTTGATAGTCTTATGTACCTAAAACATATTATTTATTGAAGTTATGAGTGTATTATGCATATATTAAAGTCCATATAAGGACTAAGGAAAAATAGCCATGGGACATGGTATTAGTGGTAGTGTATGATTGAAACATAAGTCACACATGACTTAGGTTGATGGCATAACATGATGGTTAATAAACTCTACCATGATGGTAAAATGGATGGTTGACTTATGTCTTAGAACATGATTAGGGTTTTGATTTTATTTTAAAATCTACTAAATTATAGGAATAAATCATGCATGTGTATTATGTGGATCATCCAAGTCAGTTAGGGTTTAGAACTCATCAACATGCATGTATAACTAGGATATGGGTATATTAATAGTTTAAATAACCATTCTTTCAAATTTCACTTGGTATAATGAGGAGTCCTACTAGGAAAAACCACTATAAAGGGTGGTGAAAGAACTATTATGGAACAACTAATTGTAAAAATGAGTGTCGTGTATATGCAGTAGAGTTGTAGTGGAGAATAAGAGAACAAAAATATGAAAAAGGGAGAAAAGAAGAAAATGGTTATAGAGCCTCTATTAGTACTAAATTTTTTATTTAAATAATTAATTTATTAAGCCTTTATTTAGGGCATGAATATTTTACTAAGTGATTGTGAACCCTAAAATAACATGTTTATTATTTTGAAACATTTTTGTAGCTCCTATATATATATATATATATATATATAGTAAAATAGTCAAGGAAATCCTTAATGGGAGAGACTATATGTCTCACCTTAGACAGAGTATAGGTGAACTAAGAAAATTGATAAGATGGACTAGATGTTTCTTATTTTATTTTGAAACAATTTTTTTGGAAGGTATGATTGTATTAGTGTGGTCTTTCTTTCTAATTTTGTCCTTTGAGGACCTTGTACTATTTTACCTTATGATTGTCATTATGTTTTTGTTTCATTGTATTTCTTGGCTTATTTTGATGGCACTAACATTTAGTGACATTTGTGTGTTGTTGTTTATGAAATTTAATGTTTGGCCTAGAATCTTAAACCTCTTACTAGGAACCTATCTAAATCATGAAAATACTAGACTATGTATGTTCTAGTTTTGTCATTAAGTGTTTGCTTCCCTTCCCAACTAATGGATGAGTTCATTACAACTGTGGATAGATTTATAATGAAAAATATTCATTGCATATAGGATGAGACTTAGATAGATTAATTTGTGTATGTATTATTTTGTATTGGGTTAATGATTCTTTATTGGGAAGATTGTTTTATATATCCTAATTTGTGGAGATAATTTGTATTAACATAAGAAACATGATCCTCTCGACTTAAAATTATGGGGAATGAGTTGGATTATTTTAATTGTGTATTTTGTTTTATATCAAAGGAAAATAAGCTTAGTTATTATTAAGATGTGTATACATAAGAATGTATAAGTAAAATATGGATTTCGTAATCTATAAAATTATCTCTTAGTGATTTATTTCATGTTAATTGACTATGCTTAGGGATTGTGTGCTTTAAATTGACTTTGATGTTCAATCATTGATTAATTGAATATTAGTTCATGTCTATGATCATTCGGTTGACCTATGTGGATTTTATTTTTTTTCTTTAAACAAATTTTTAGGTGTGAATAATATAAATGGGGCCTTACATTTTGAAATGGAATAATTGGTGACTTGTTTATTTTTTGTATGTTCAAATTGGAACAAGTCCTTTATGGCATGCATAAGTATGGAATTTTTACTAGTATTTTATTGTATATTTATTTTTGTTATCAAATTCATAGTCGAAAGTGGTTGGCTTAATGAAAAACACATGTAATATAATTTTTTGCATGATAAAATAGGTATATACCCCTTAGTCTTGTCGATTTAATTTCTTATTAATCTGTGAAAATATAGAATATGTGACATTTGATTTTTTTATAAATATCATATGATTTTTTATAGGTGTATATTTATTTATATGTTTCTTCTTTCCTAGATATAAAATGAATTTATTTCTTAGTTGAGTGAATGTAAATTAATTGCATCTACTTGAGATCTAGCTAAATTGGTGTGGTTCTCTTTATAATGTAAATTGATTATACTTTTAGTTCATTTGAGTTACAAATGGAATATGGATTTTTTTAGGGGAATTCACTAATGGTGCATAAAAATGTTGAGTGTCAATATTGATGTTGTGTTAAATGTGAAATACATATAACTCTTGAAGAGTTATGTATAAAGGCATTCAAATATTATAATTAAATTATATGTTACATGTTGTAAACATATTTTCCTACATATTCATTAAATAAGAATAATAACCTTGGAAATATAGTATTTACATGTTGAATTAATTGGAAAATGGTAAGGGTAAATGATTCATACAATTCATCTAGATTTTTTGTAAAACTACTTAAAGTACATTCTATAGTATATTTAATTATGTATATTATGTTTTGAATTGATTCATTGAGTGATTTTTAATAGTAAAATGATTAATTTCACTTATATAGGTGTATCCAATTCATAAATAGATCATAATTGCATGAATGCTCAGTCATAATACAGTTGAAATAATGCGGTTACTATTACATATTAAATAGAAATTGATGTAATCTAAGTACATTTACATTCAGATTGATAAATGTGAATGAATGGTTATTTTTGCTTATACTGAAATAATTTGGATCACTTCATTATATTTTGAAAAATATATTTGATGTTAATCATTTAACAAAAAATATATTAGTATTAATAAATGTAATTTAATAAAGTTGTATTAGACTACTTTCATAGGATTAAAGTTTTTAGTTTAGACTTGTTTAAGTCTAGGGGATCCTATTCTTGGTTGATACTACACCGTTAAATTTTTCTTAAGCTACCTATATTTTGTAAATAACTAAGTTATGATTTTATTATATTAATTAACTCTCATATAAGGAAATTAATGAAATTATTATGTTATCAATAAGTTGAATTTAACATTAATTCTATTGGATGTATATTGAAATAAGGAGTTGTGTGATATTTATGGTGAGTAATAACTATTTCTCTACATTAATATGATGTAAACATAATTTGTAGAACTATTAAAGGAACCTTATGATGTATAAGGGTTGAACACTAAATACTTCAATAACTAGTATGAGACTTTATGGGGTTATCTCTAAGATGTTATTAGAGATGAGCATGTTAGTAGTCATCTTAAATATGATTGGGATTATAAATACTAATCTTAGTTATTTCCATTAATTTAATGTACTTTAAATTAGTCTCTAATTATTTTCCTTTTCTTATATGAATAACTCATATAAGGGTAATTTTATAAGAGTGACTCATTTAATTAAAAGTATGAATTTCCATGATATTTCACTAGTGAGCATTATTAAAAGTATGGTGACATTAATTTAATAAGACTCATTTGGTTTCACATTAGTATGGTATATGAGAAAAATCCTAGTCAAATTTTTATTTATTTATGTATAGAAAGTCACTAGATAGTAAACTCTATATATTAGACAGTCATAATTAACATGGTATTATGGTAGATTTGTGCCTTCTATAAGTATCTAAAAAGGATTGATTGGTTTCTTAAGAACCAATGAGAAAATTGGTATAGGATATAATTGTAGATAAGTCTACCACTTATGAGATCAACTAGGTTTAGTAAAGTTACCTATGATGAATCAATAACATGGAGTTCAAAATTTTACCCTCACTTACTTTATTATTTTAATTTAAATGTAATAGGTTTATCCCTTATGAAGGAATTAATGCATTTATGTTGTGCATGTATTATGAATATTACTAGATTCATGAGTGTGTGATTAAGTGAATTGATCATGCTTACCTTGATATGTTTGTCTAAGAATTTTTTCTATAATCTATTTAAATCCATGTTTATAATGTTCGTAAGTAAGTTAGTTGTGTTATTAAATCAATGGTGCTAGACAAACTTTGTTTTCAAAATTATTGAGATTAACCCTTAGAATTTTTTTTTGTTAAATCATATTTTGAGGGTTATGAAATTATGGTATTAGATATTTTGTTTATTAAAAAATGGAAAACTTGTGAAATATTTTGTCTAAATATGTATGCTTAAATGTTCTTAATATGTTAATAACTAGAGAAACCCTAAAGAACCAGAATGTTAGAAGTTATATGGTTGAATATAATGATCTAAATGAGCATGCAAATGTTTTTTCTAATATTGATCATGATGGTAGCTAGGTTAAAATCTAGGGTAACCTCGAATTTCCTATTCTTGAGGAACAAAGTGTAGTTTTGCATTATATCCTAAGAACATTACATAATATTCTAGGGAAAATATAGAGTTATGGTTATAGGTTGACTCACCTAGAGAATTTATAGGATGGTGGTCATGAAGAAGAGATTCATGATGAGAATCCATGAAACATGGAGTTTTGGAGCCCATCATAAAGAAGTTAAAAATTATTTATCTTCCTATGTTTTATAGTAAAGGCACTAGTGATGTTGTTGATGCATGAATGATTAATTTTAAAAAACAATTCACTTTTCATAACACAAATGGTAACATCAAATCACACATCAAAACTTATGAGTTGGTGGGTGATGAATCCTTATGATGGAACAACATATGTGCTCATAGTGGGTATAATGCCATGACTCTATCATGGGAAACATTTGAGAAATAGTTCAAAAAAAGGTATTTGAAAATAATTTATAAAGAATGAAAAGTCAATGAGTTTAAGTTTTTAAAGTAAGGAAATAAGTTTTAGGGCTCCTACATCATGTGAATTACATGTAGGATGAAGATCCTAAGGTTACCAAGTTTAAGGTAGGTGTAAATGAAATAATTATGCATGATGTGAACATGACAGACCCATAAATCTTAGATACTACTCTGAAATCAACATATCAAGTTGAAGGGAAAGATAACTCTTTCTAGAAGGCAAAATAAGAGTTAAGGAACAAAAAGATGCAAGGCAAGTCAAAATAATTCTTTCATCCTATGAGTAATAAATTTTTATAAGGGTGAACAAAATAAGGATGTTG
This sequence comes from Torreya grandis, assembly GCA_037957365.1. NCBI lineage: Eukaryota > Viridiplantae > Streptophyta > Pinopsida > Cupressales > Taxaceae > Torreya > Torreya grandis. The sequence goes on from JARHVA010004499.1 coordinate 1,146,315, forward strand.
GAAATAATTATAAATTTTGGGGAAATTTTCAAAATAATGAGAGTTATAAACCTCACTCATTTAAGAATAATACTAAAATTTTAATTTTATCAAGGCTTCCATGGACTTGTCATAGGAGTTAACATTGTCCCGTTACTAACAAAAATGGTTATAACATATTGGGAATGTGGTGAAAATAATTAACACAAAGAATTACATAAATTAAAAAATAACCACAAGGTTTATGTAGTTGTAGACAACATAAATGTGTAATATTAGTCAACTCCTATTGAAACCTGAGGTATAATTTTTAGTTTTTCATTCTAAATTTTGATAGATTCAGGAGTAACTAATATTTTTATTTCTCTTCTAGGTGATTTTATGTGTAAAACCAAACCCTCTAGACTTTGTAAAGTTTGGCACCAGAAAGAGGGTCATTATTTCTAAATGTCTTGAGCAAGCTGAGTTAAAATTAGGAGTTTCTAAGGCACAAGTAAACTTGTTCCTTTCCCTTCTAGGATCCTACTACATCATCTTAGGCATGAAATGGTCGAAAAAACACAAACATAAGTTGGACTACTATAACAAAAAGATATAATTCTTAGATGAAGAAGGTACACCTTTTGTTATTTAAGGAATTAATAAATCTTCCACCCAAGAATATTGTCATCCCTTAAACTAAGGAAAGTTGTTAGAAAAGGGTACCAAGTTTATGTTATTAAGATCAATTATTTTTTTGATGAAAAGGAGTCTATTCTCAAAGAATATCATCTATTAAATATTTTTGTGGATGTTTCTATAAAATAACTACTTGAGTCACTTGTAGAAGGGCATTTAAATCTATAATTGATGAATGTAATAGATTTGAGAAAACTTAAAATTTAGCTCTAAGAACTAATATACAATGGAATGACATGACTTGGTGTGTCACCTTGGGGAGATATAGTGATATTTGTTAAAAATAAGGATGGGAAACTCAGATGATGCATTAATTATATAATTCTAAACAAGGTCACTATTAAAAATAAGTATCATATTCCTAAAATATATTATCTTTTTGATCAAATAAAATGGGTAACCATGTTTTCAAAAATATATCTCTAATTGGTATATCACCAGATCCACATCAATAATTAATATTTCCACAAAATAAATTTTAAAACTATATATGGAAATTATGAATTTATAGTTATGCCCTATGGTTTAACATATGCTCCAATAGTTTTCATGAATTTAATAAATAGTGTATATCAATATTTTCTTCATCAATTTATTTTAGTATTTATTTATGACATTAATTTTTTTAAGAAATGAACAAGATCATTAACAACATTTTAGATTTGTTTTACAATGTTTAAGGGAGCACAAATTATTTGTAAAGTTGTTGAAGTATGCATTTTTCCAATCTAAATTTCACTACTTGGCACACATGATTTATTGAGATGGTTTTGTAGTAGATCCTTAAAATATTATATCCATTAATGAATGGAAAATTCTAAATAGTGTATATGAAGTATGAATCTTCATAGGACTTGTTGGGTACTATCTAAGATTCATACAAGATTCTTCAAGGATTGTCAATCCAATAACATAGAAAAGAAGGGAAATAAGTTTGATTGGTCACTTAAGTGTGAAAAGACACTTATAGAGATGAAACATCTACTTACCTCAACTCTGATTTTGGTCACATTTGATCCAAATGGAAACTTATAAATCTAGGTTGATTCCTGGGATTGTTTTGACTTAAGATGGAAAAGTGGTTGCATATATATTTAGAAATCTCAAAAGTCATGATAAAAATTACCCAAATCATTATTTTGAGTTAGCCATTATAATTCATGCACTAAAATATCAAAAAAAAATACTATCAGAAACACATTTTAAAATTAATTAGACTAGAGAATTCTTGTGCACTTGTTTTCTTAATATGAGTTAAATTCAAGGCAAAGAATATGGCTAGAGTTTATTTGTAACTTTGATATTGATATAAATTATATGAAAGGAAAAAATGATATAGTATTTGATGGTATAACTATAACGACCTACATATTTGTTATATTTATCCTAAAATATAATTTCAAGGACTCGGTGCTTGAGCAAGTGAAATAAAACTCAAAATGTTAGGAAATATATACTAGTTTAGGATAAAAAAGTTTTGATTTTAATTTTTTACAATAGATAAATTGACTTTTAAGACACAAAGGCAAATAATTTTTTCAAAAATTAGAGAATCTAATGGAAAAAATCTTAAATGAAATGCATGTAACATGTCATTTTGCTCACCTTGGTGTCATAAAGATGACTTGAGAGATGAAAGTCTTTTAATTTTGGCCTGGTATGAAATTTATAGTTAAGTATTTTTAATTCAAACATGTTATAACTAATAATGTCCATCTTGGAGGTTTGATTTATCCACATTTAATTTTAAAAATGAAATGGGTAGTAATATCAATGGATTTTATTATGGGATTACCAAAATATCAAAACAAACATTATTCAATCTTGATTGTGATTGATAAAATGACTAAAGTTGGTTATTTTCTAATAGGTAAAACTATAGATGATGTTTCCATTATTGTATAAATGTTTGTAAAATACTTGGTTCACCTTCATGGTGTACTTGAAGTGATCATCTCAGTAATAGATAATTTGTTCACTTATTAGTTATAGAAAACTATGATTATTATGTTTGACACTAAGTTAAATTTTTGTTCAACTTATCACCCAAAAATGAATGGTCAAACTGAAAGGCTAAACATGATTGTTGAAAAAATACTAATAATGTATGTCATGGATCAACAATATAAGTGGTAATATTTTATTCACTTAGTAGAGTTTTCTTATAATAATACATGTCATTATATAATTAATATGGCAGATTTTGAAGACTTTTATGGGAATAAATGTAGAAATACTTAAGGCTTGGATAGTTTGTAAAATTAAGTGATTTTAGGGCCATAAATATTGCATGAGTTAGATGAGAAAATTATTTTTATTCATCAAATATTAAAATCTACCTCTAATTAGTAGAAAAAATATATTTATTTGAAATGATCACCTAGAGATTTTGATATCTTTGAAAAAGTATTTCTAAGGTTCAGACATCAAAAAATATCAAAAAGTTTGGAAAAGATTCAAAACTTGTACTATGATATGTCAGTCCTTTTGATATAGTGAAAAAGATCAATCTGATGGTTTACCACCTATATCTTCCTCCTTAAATATTTACAATAAATGAAATTTTCTATATATATATTTTTAAGGAAATATGTTTTAGACCCATCTCATATTCTAGATTGCAATAATATCAAGTGGCAGATGAGAAAAAAATATAGTTAAATGCAATCAAGATTCTGGCTTTGTAAAACTTTAATTTGTGTAACTCAAAATTTAAGCAAGTATTGATCCAATGAGATCAAATAGGTTAAATAAGTTCTACCTATTAAGATGAAAATATATTTTAGTATAACTATCTAAAATAACCCCCCAAAAAATTCTTGGGAATTGATTATCAGAGAGTAGAAAGAGGATGCATATATGGACCACTACATGTATAGTCAATACATACCACAACATATTATCACATACACACATGTGTACATACATAACCATGTGATTTAGGCTAAAAATATTTATCCAAGGGTAAACATCCAAAAATTATCATATAGATAAGTTTGTTTCCCTCTAATAATATATAGTTCAGGATGTATCATTATGTAGTGCACATGGATAAACTTTGAACTCCATATGAAACATTTTTATTACACATAGAACCATGCAAGGATCTTTAACCCTGATTATGTGTCCCATCCTCCTCATTTGGTTTTCGTTCTAACATTCAATAGGTCTTTATAAATCAATATCACTATAGGTGATAATGGCATTTAAGTAGGTGCTATCCACCAAGATTTCATATCTAAATCTTGGGTTGGGATCCTTGTACCCTAAAACCTTACCATATAATTCTTGGGCATCCACCCATGCTTAACCATCGAGATATAATGATGAATTAAATCACAACCCCCTTGGTTAGTGAATTAGTTCAATATAAATAAAATCAACAATAAATATTACACATGAAAGAGGTCTTATTGTTATTCATAAAGATATTTACTCAAAGGTGTGGGGGAAAATTGTTATATTATGGAATTATATAGTCTAATTCACATCTTAGGGTCATCGTACACCCTACCCTCATTCTTTATCAACTAAATTATAGCTATACTATAGTAGGTGTAGGAACTAAATCATATTTAATAATAAATTAAATGGTATGTGTTACCATTCATTAATGAGAAACTTATGGCTCTATGTTTGAATTAGTCCTTTACTCATAAAATAACCAAGAGGAAGTGTCTATAATTTGATTTAGTTTGAATAATAACCAATCATCTCATTACATAATAATCTCTTATTTTTACCATTATTATTAAATAAAAATCCATTGAGATAGAGATAAATCAATAACACATCTTTATAAGGGAGTAAACTATATAAATACAATAGGAAAACATTCCACATAATGCCACCCATTCTGATCATGTGAAATGATCTCCAAGCATAGGGTCCTTGCATCATGGTTATAGTTTTAATCAATCACTTTGTATTTAATAACTAAATTTAGTCAACTCATAGTAATAATTTGAGTGGAGTAAGCACAAGTTATCATAAAATTATTTGGTAAGTAAAAAAACCACTAATATTTATACCATTGCATTGGTAGAATGGACCAAGAACTACTTAATGTATTATTCCAACTACTTACTCATATAACCCACATAATGTATTCAATCCATAAAGAGATATTTTATAATTTCCTTATGTAATAAAAAGGAATTTCAATAATAATACAACCAACACAACCTTCAATTCATACAATGAAAACATTAAGTATAGTACCATCAAAATCATGTATATATAATCATCAACATTCCATTATTTGTCCAATGATAAGTAATGTTCCTAATTTCCTCCAAACCATATTAAAAAAAATTTAAATCTTAATTAAATATCAATCATTTCCATAAAAAAAGGCATTAAGATTCTATAATTACATGTTATCCACCCCAGGTGGTAGTAACAATTGGTATGATTACAATTACTCAGTTTAGTTGATACTAGTAATGGTTTATAAATGTAATAATATGTTGTAACTAAGAATATCATGTAAGATAGTTTAATGGATAAATAATTAACATCAACTTGAAATAATATGACTAAATAAATAAAGTATGAAATAGTTACAACTTGATTACCTGTTACAAAAGAAACACATATTACAATATGATATTTTTCAGCATAGTGTTACTAGTTGACAATGTAAGGATTCACATCATAGTTTTAAGATAGAGACTACATGACTATGCATACTTTTTCCTTCACAATATAGAATATAAATACAACCTCTAACATGGTTATACATTCCTATTCATTCACCTAATAGTATAAAAGGAAAAATATAACATAGCTATAGGCATTCATTAATTATGGCATTTCCACTTGTTAATGACTTGTGATACATGTTTTTGAGCCCATTTAATTTTAATAATTCCAACCAAATATGATACACCATAAGTAATTCTATAATTTCATCATAATATGAGAATAACAATAACGTGTATAAGCTTCCTTAAATAACTTTATATATTTTATAAGGAAAATGCAATAACATGTTCATAATGTAACCAATAACTCAGTTTGAGACATAAATTCCCTTATATAATACCAATGATACAAGTTCATTATTCAAGAGGATATAAGGAAAATTGTTATAATATAAATAATCATATTCCCTTTTTCAAGTACAACCATTAGAATAAATGCATTTAAAAAATATTTTATAATAACACTTCCAACACTAATAACTAGGACAAATAAACACATCAATAAACAAAAGGTTAACCCATGTGTGTAGTCTAATGACCTCAACCATATAGTGTCACTAACCACCTCATCTATTAGCTATATGATTGATTTGACAATAGAGTACATAAGGAGGTAAAGGACTCAATGAGGATACTAAGCCATTGACCTGACTCACACAATAAAAACCAAACCATCAATCATTCACAATAATCTCACTCCAATTAAAAAAAGAGTATATTAACAACTCACTTGAATTATAATAGCTCAAGATATCGTCTTGTCCCTTAGGCAAGTAGATAACCCAATTATACTAGGGGCTATTTTTAACAAGCTAAGATGATT
>JARHVA010004499.1:1155000-1210000 GCA_037957365.1 Torreya grandis
ATCCCCTTAACTATCTCCCAAATAAGGGGATGTCCACCCCTTCATGTATGGGTAGATAATGGTGGTGCAAAAATATAAAGTAACAAACCAAAACCCCTGTGCTGAAGATATATATTACATAATGTATACCATACATAAATATGTTCTAATATGATATCACACAAATATGAAAACTATATCAGCATATAAATTGTTGATATTTATAAAACATTACTTTCACCCATGTTTTTAATAATAAATGATCTCTAGGATTACTCAAAATCATACACACCACTCGATTAGTATACACCTCATCTTGCATTGATGGTGCTAATTAAGCTAGTGGAATTTGTCCACTACTTAATTATGGTCATGAATGCAATATTTAGTAAAAATAAATAATAATATTTAAACCATTAGATTCAATCAAAAATATTCAACTTTAGCAAATAAAAATTATGCTATGTAAATAAATATCACACACATTCATTTATTCTATCAAATGAAGTGAAATGAATCCATTTATCTAGTTTATTACATATAATAAACATAATCCAAAAACATTCTTAAACATATCATCTGGGTATGATCACATCAAAACTATTAGTTGCCAATAATACTAAGTCACTTATAATGTTATTTCTCCATGAAACAACATTATATCATAGGCTCATAAATTATTCATATTCTACATATAAAAAAAGCTAGTTGAAACATATTATTATGTTTTGTATTTAAATGCATAAATACATTACTCTAATGTTTTATATTTAAACATTAAAATATAAAAAAGCATAAATTACACATTTTTATGATAATAACACTTATATATGTAACATATTTGTATGTAATTATATATCAAATCAATCAATTTAAGTTTTTCCAATTAAGTATAATTCATATGATCAATTATAAACACTTAATAGCATATACCCAACTCAGGTATTTTTTAGTAAAACAACAACACACAGTCGAATACCCAACCCGAGTATTACTATTAAAATAATAACATACAGTTGAATACTATGCATATCATAAAATTAAATCCATAAACTTATTCCATTCATTGAATTTCTAAGCCTCTTTCTCAAATAAAAGGCAAATCCAAACTATATTTATTACATAGTCATATTTAAACATAAATCCTAGTTCATAATTGTAATGAACAAAATCCCCTGAACTCTACCATATATATATTAGAACATCTTTTAGTATTTTCCTATGTTTAAATCCTAAATAATAACCTATATTTATTCATTCACCTATCCTTACCTAGGTTTTATAATAAGTCTTACATCAAAATTTTCCCCAAATTCATTTATGTAAGCAATATGCATAATATAGGGTTATAATATATAGCCGAGAGTATATAAATATACTTCAACCCTGTATATATAAATTTATTTGAATCCAATCGACATAAATTAAATAATAAATAAAACCTTAAGTTAGTTATATGAATATCTTCATCTCTAAGATGAACTACATACATTTCCACACTTAAAACAAACATTTCAAAATAAGGGTGTGTGTGTGTGTGTGTGTGTATAAATATATGTATATATTCCTCAGATTGAACTAAATATATAATTATATATATGTGTGTATATATCTATAATTTTTTACCTAAAATTCTAATTTAGATTATACACAAATACCCAAAATGAATATATACTCACTATTTAAAATAATTTAGCTCAAGCCACTACATATATATCCATCAAGTATAGCTTCATATTTATTAACGTAGTGTTTATAAGTGAAAGAGGAGTTTAAGATAAGATTTTATATAATCCTATATAGTCATGGAAATTATATATCTATACCTGAAACCCTCAAGTTACCCTAAGTCAAATGTGGAGTTTTGTGGAGGCTAAACCTTCCACAGGGCTCCACATATAACCCATTTTTTATAATATTCAAACAAAGAAACCTAGTAAGAAAAACATATTAAAAAAAACCTATTCATTATTTCAAAAAAGAATTTAATTACAAAATTAAATTGGTAAATGTATGAAAAACAAGAAGTTGTAATAATTTAGATCTAGTTATATCATTGTCTTGGCGAGGGCGCGATGGCAGAAAGCATAACAGAGGTGGGCAGCCCATCGACAGGGCCCAAGAAGGACATGCCTTTGCCTAGGGTGGATCACTCAGGATAGGAAACCTTTATCAATAGCGACTGCTCAAAGTTGAGCAAAGTCAATGGATGTCTTCTGAGAAACCAGGACCGCCCTATTTTGATCATTCCCCCAGATACTGGGCAGGAGGACGTGGAGTATCTCTCCTCACACACTCTGATATGTAAATTTATGGGTATTCGAATCTCCTTGACTGCCCTGGAAGGTTGGATCAGGTGCTCTTGGCATATCGAATGGGATTTTGACATAATGCTGGCAGGTAACAGTTACTTTCTCATGAATTTCTCTTTGGTCTCAGACCGAAACAAAATTTTTGAAGGAGGACCCTACTTCTATGAACGGGTGGGTCTGTTTCTCAAACCCTGGCATGCGGGATTTAATTCGGCAAAAGAACTCCCTGCTCGTGTACCGGTGTGGGTGTGCCTTCCTAGACTACCCCTAGAATTTTGGTGGGAAGATATCCTCAGGCAGATTGCTGCCATGCTAGGAACCCCAACAGCTATTGCCCATCAATCGCTAGAAAAAAAGGTAATTTCGTATGCTCATGTCTGTGTTGATATTGATTTGAATAATCCTTTACTAGACTCCATAAAAATCTGTATGGGATCATCCTCCTGGATACAATAGATAGATTATGAATCTATTCCATTCTGTTGCCGTATCTGTCATATATACCAGCACCTACACAGTCAATGCCCTCGGGCTGTCAACTTTAATGAAACTGTTCCTAAATCCTCAGCACCACTAGGTGTGGGCGATGGTAAAGGAATTAGATGCTCGGCTATTACTAAAAATGCAAAATCCCAACCAGACAGGGGGGATAAAGGGAAAAATTATGTGTCCAATGCTGGTTTGGCACAGGGAATAGGTGAACACAAGGTTGTGGAGATGGATGGCTTCATCCCAGTTAGGCAGCAAGGGAAAGGCAGGAGTCAGAAGCGTAAGAATGCTGATCGATAGGCTGAATTGGGTTTCAATAGATTTGAAGCTCTAGATTATATGGCCATTGAGGATGGCATTCCAATAGAGCCCCATATGGATGCGTTGGAAGAAGACATTCAGCCCTCCAGACCAAATGAGGACCAGGTGATGGTGTTTCAACCGAGCTTGGTGACCGACTTGAGGATGGAGGAGGAGACACAGGTGGCACCTATTGACCCTCCAGAGAAGGAAGCTAGATGGGCTGATTTGCTCAAAGAAAGTGAAGGTGGCAAGAAAGAAAAAGGCTCAACCTCGGCACTTGGCTTAATGCAATGACCTTTCAAGAAGGGCACCTCTTCCATTCCATCCAAAGTAGGGAGAAGAAAGGAGCAAGAAAGGCTCAAACTAGCAGGTGATTTATTGGTGGAATCAGGGGTTGTTAAAACCTTAGATGAACACTTCCCCCAACCCACTCAATGATTGTCTTATCTTGGAATGTGAGAGGTTTAAATATCTTACCCAGACAAAAAGCTATAAGAAGGCTGGTTATGGAACACTCTCCAGATATTCTCTGTATTCAGGAGACCAAACTGTCAGTTGATTCCTTGTTCACCTGTGTACCAAATTTCTAGACTTTTGGCCATTGTCAATGTATAGGTGTGTTGGGCAGCTCTAAAGGGATTGCTATATGCTGGGATCCGAAGAAAATAATGCCAATCCACTGGATGTCCAACCTATCCACTATTTTTATGATTGCCTCTTCCCTAGATAATGGGGAATTAATTATGGTAACAAATTTCTATGCACCTATGGATTTTAAAGGACAAATTTAGCTTTGGGTGCATATTTATTTTGTACAAAGCTGTCACCCGTACCTTTCATGGATTGTTATGGGAGACTTTAATGCGGTCTTGAGCTTGGAGGAGAAAAAAGGAGGGCTGCCTCGGCTAGGTCCCTCCTCTGATTGTCTTCGTCATAATGTGGAACGGCTACACCTCTCAGATGTTAAACCTTCAAATGGACTATTCATGTGGAGTAACAGAAGGATTGGTAACGCTACCATCTGTGAACGATTGGATAGATTCTTTGTCTCTTGCTTTTGGTAGTCCAATGCTTTCTCCCTTAATTCTAAAATATTGGATTGGAGGGGATCTAACCATTGGCCTATCAAGCTATCCACCAGTTATATTAATGCCCCCAAAAAGCCTCCTTTTAAATTCTAGCTAATGTGGTTGTGTGACCCATCTCTTCATGACCTCATTAGACAGTAGTGGAGACAGGGGAGTCCTGCCTATGGCACTGCAATGTATTCAATCCTTAAAAAATTGTAGTTTGTTAAAAGAAAGTTGCAAATCTGGAATAAAAACTACTTTGGTAATTTGCATAGTATGAAGAAGAAGGCACAAGAGTGGCTTGATGGGATAACTAAACAAACAAGAGATGGTGGTTTCACGGACGCACTCTGGGAGGAGGAAATTAAAGCTATTAAAACTCTAGAGGAATGGGAAGTTCGTGAAGAGATCTATTGGAAGTAGAAGGCTAGGATTGATTGGCTCCAAGAAGGAGATAAAAACACGGCTTTCTTCCACAAGTCCATCCAGGGGAGGTGTAATGGGAATTTTATCTCTTTTCTTGTGACTCAAGATGGGCTGTGGCTTACTTCTACTCAAGATATTAACAGGGAGGCTATTCATTTCTTTTCTGCCCTTTTCTCATGCGATCCTCCACCTGAGGAGCTGGCTGAAAACATAGTTTTATCGTGTATACCTCTGTTGGTGATGGTGGAAATGAATGAGGTCCTCATGAGTCTGATTAGCTTGGATGAAGTTGAAGAGGCGGTGTTTATCATGAAGAGAGGGAAAGCCCCTAGGCTGGACGGTTTTCCTACTGAATTCTTTCAGGACTTGTGGGACATCATTAAACAAGATATGATGAGTGTGATTCAGGAATCGTATGCTAACAAAGAAATGCTTAAAGCATTGAATGCCACTTTCTTGGTTCTAATTCCTAAGCAAGAACAGGCTCAGAGACTGGATTTGTTCAGGCCTATTGCGTTATGCAACATTGTTTACAAAATCATTTCAAAGTTGATTGCTCAGAGGCTTAAAAGGTACCTCCCCAGAATCATTTTTGAAGAACAAGGGGCTTTTGTGGTTGGCAAATAGATCCTTGACAGAGTGGTTATTGCCTTGGAAGCTATCCACTCTATGAGCACTTCACAGGAGTGTGCCATGTTTATTAAGCTTGATCTTGCCAAAGCCTATGACAGGGTTAGCTGGAGATTTTTGCACAAAGTTCTCTTGGCTTTCAACTTCTATCAGGATTGGATTGGGTGGATTATGAGCTGCATTACTATGCCTTCCTTTTCAGTCCTGATTAATGGGAATCCGTCGGAGCTCATCACTGCTTCTAGAGGCCTTCGACAAGGAGATCCTCTATCTCCATACTTGTTTATTATTCTAGCTGAGGGGCTTGGCTGGCTTTTCAAACTTTGGGTCTCCCAAAATATCAAGCATGGCTGGAGGTGGGGGTGTGAGATTAGTACCTTGACTCACCTCCAATTTGTGGATGATACCATCTTGGCTGGTCAAGCGCGTATTCGAGAAGCAGAGTCTTTCAGGTACACATTGGATAATTATCTAGAGGCCTCTAGACAGAAAATTAATGATCATAAATCCTCTATTTACTTTTTTAACACTCTAGTGCCCATTCAGAGGAGGATTGCTGCCATATTAAGGTTCCAGGTTCAAGTCCTCCCAGTTATTTACCTTGGGATTCCCATTATGGTGGGAAGGTAGCCTAGGCTATTTTGGCAAAATATTTTGGATAAATTGAGGCAAAAAGTGAGTCACTAGACTCATAGGTGGCTATCTACGGCTGGAAGAGTGACTCTTCTTCAGTCGGTTATTCAAGCATTGCCTATCTACCGCTGCATGGTTCAGGCTGCCCCCATCTATTTCCTACAAGAATTTGATGTGATTGCTCGATAATTCCTCTAGAACAGCAACCTATAGCATATTAAATGGAGCCTTATCAATTAGACTACTATTTGTCATCCTAAGCATGATGGGGGGCTTGGCTTGCGCTCTACAATCTTGGCCAGTCAAGCCCTTGTTGCTAAGCTCTACTGGAGATGGTGTGCCAACCAGTCTTCACTGTGGGCCCGTATATTGACTGGCAAGTATTTTCCTGGCATTGACTCCTAGTTGTTGCCCAGGCTCCCTCTTGTGGGGAGAGGGTCAATGGTATGGAAGACTCTTAAGCTTGGTGCCCAGCTTGTTAAAAACAACTTATTCTAGATTTGCAATAGTGGTACAGAAGTGCTCTTCTGGACTGACTCTTGGGATGGTGCGCCACCCCTTTTATCTTCCCATCCGCACCTGCAAGATCTTAGTGTTTTTTTTCATATTGTTGGCTGGCATAATGTGGCACACTACAAGGAAGCTTATAGCATGGGCACTACTATTGGGTACATGTGGAAGAGCTCCTCTGATTGGCCGCTGGGAGGTTCTGATGCAGAGAGGAGGGAACTTAATCTTATTCTTGAATCCAGAGGGTGTAGCTCCATACGTGGACATGATGATCTTGCTTGGGGGTTGATGTTATGGGACAATATACTATCTCTTTTGGTTATAAGGCTCTGACCAAACAACTCCTAGTCGGTGGGCAATTCTTATGGGGAAAGAAAAACTGGAACAGGGCTGCATGGCCCAAGTGTAACTTCTTCCTTTGGCTGCTTACTTACAACAAATGTCTTACCTGGGACAATCTGTGTAAGAGGGGCTTTCAGGGGCCTTCAAGGTGTGTTATGTGTTACAGCAATGAGGAAATTGTTTCTCATCTCTTCTTTCATTGTGAGTATGCTAGGCAGATTTGGCATTGGTGGTGGAATGCTTGGGACTCTCCCTATTGGCATGTTCACTCTCTGATTGAATTTTGGGAATGTCTTGGTCATGCTCCCTCTAAGTCTTCTTTTCTCCAAATTGCCTGGCTGGTTGGCCCGTCCTTTATATTCTAGAATTTATGGATTGAATGCAACAATAGGGTCTTCAGGGGAGCGCAACTGGATATGTCTGCTCTGTGGATGAAAATTTTTGCAGCATTGAAAGAGACTTTGCATGCTAAAGGTGCTGAGTGCAGTGATATTGACCAAAAGGAGGCCACAATTTGCTCTCGCCTGGGCTTGGACCCAACGTCTAACCGTGCGGCTAAGGGGATTGGGATGCGAGCAAATGGCAAGTGGAAGGGATCTAGGCCAGTGAATAGAGTTGGATGGTGGACCCCTCCCAAGGAGGGAACTATCAAAATCAACATGGACGGATCCTCCCGTGGGAATTTGGGGGAGGCTGGTATAGGTGGTGTTGGCAGGGACTGGAATGGTAAAATCCAATTTATTTTTTCCAGATACAAAGGCCATCAAAATAACAATCTTATGGAAGCCTTAGCCATTCTAGAAGCGGTTTCTCTGTGCTGTCAAAATGGATGGGATAAGGTTACTTGTGAATTGGATTCACAAATCATTATTAATTTGTTGAACAAAAGTGATTTGGGATTGGTGAACTGGCAACTTCAGAGAGTTATCCAATAGATTTTGCAATTAGGCTCGTCTTTGTGTTTAATTTCCTTTACCCATATTCCTCGTGAATGGAATCGCGTCACGGATTGTTTGGCCAAGTGGGCCTTGAAATATGGCCCCATCTAGAATATTATTGAGATAACAATGCTTCCTATGAATTTATACCAACAGTTGGTCCAACTTGTGTACCAAGATAATGGTATGTAATTTCTATTTCCGGTTTCATTCTTAATAAATTTTTACCCCTCTTTTTAGTTAAAAAAAGAAGTTGTAATAATTCTTTCCCTTTATTCATTATCACCTTCTTCTCTTTATGTAAGTCTCTCCTTTATGTCGTATAAAATTATCCACAACCCCCGCTATATTATTTTATTCTTTTTCATTACATTTCTCTCCACCTTAACGGTCACTTTAACTAATTATATTGATGCATGCAGAAATAGCTCAACCAATTTCCATAGTCCATCACCATGTACTACATAGTAACCTCTATTATCTTCTCCAAATGATGCTTAACTCAAATTCAATTAGTGTTTATTATCGACTTCCAAATATGATAAATAATCAAATAAACAAAAATATAGCCTTCATATTATCACATACATCATCCATCAACTTAGTCAATTCAACCTTCCATGCAAAGTTGACCATTTGACTAAATTATAAACTAAATAGTATGATAATGCATTCAAAGACCATAGTTTACATTACCATGTCAATAACAAAAAACTTTGTAACAAAATTATTTTCTTAAATCATTTAATAATAATAACTAATGTCTAATGTACTTTGAATATGAAACCTTTGATCAAACATTTAATAAAATACAATATCATTTAAAATAGTGTTATTTATTTTTAAACATTTAAATCAAACCTATATAATATCATAATAATAAACTTTAATTATTATTATCTAAACCTTGTAGATGAATAACAACATGGAATATGTCATCATATTGCAACATTGACATACTTAACAAAGTATTAAGTGAATCACATCATATACAATTTCACTCTTTCAACCAAGAAAATTACGTTAAATAAGATAAGATATATACAATCACTAAATTAAGAAAATCACTCAAACAAATCAACATGATCATTAATATAAAATAGATTTAAGGAAAATATAAAATAAAATAGCAGTCATAAAATAAAGCATACTACAACTACCTAAAAAACAACATAATCATGAAATACAAATGTGGTATGTGCAAGGGTTTATGGATTCATTGTTTGTCATCCTCCAATGTCTCCATCTAAATGACCCTCTTTGATGATGCTCTCCCTCCATCACACTCTGACAGAAGAATCTATTCTGCATCTACCTCACAACAATTAAGGTAGTTAGTTCAAAACATCATTGTATCCATAAAATAATCAAGTATGGTAATCATACATGATCATAATATATAAAATGTAAAAGTAATGTTAATTAATAGTAACTAATCATGTAAATTAAGCAATAGATTTGAACCATAATTAGTAGATGTCATTAAAATTAATCAAATATTAGTTAATAAACTAATCAACCATATTAATCCAAAGATTAAATAGGTTATTTATATTAGATAGAAATTGGGATGTGACATCCTTCCCCTAAAGATGGTCATCATCTTGATGACTTTTATTCAAACACAAATTATGAATTTAAAACTTTATTCAACAAAAAATAATATAATATGCAACAACAAATCAAGTAAAAAAATGTGGAAATAGCTTCTAAAATTCATCATAATCCTCCCAAGTGGCACTATACATAGAGTATCAGTCCCACTAGACCTTGCACTATGATACTTCTCTATTACACAAATGGATTTTATGAGTGTCAATTATTCTGATTGGTTCTACCATGACTACCCTAGGTTCCAAAACCTACAAATAATTCCAATATAACATATGTGAAGGATCAACAACATACTTTTTAAGATAAGACACATGAAAGACATTCTAAAAAATATACAGAGTTGGTGGAAATATAATCCTATATGCTACAAGGTTGACCACTTCCAAAACCTTGAAAGATCCCACATATCTTGGTTAAAGTTTCATTAACTTACCAAATTTAATCGATCTTTTTTGTGGCTTAACCTAAAGAAAAAATTTATCACCAACAAAAAAATTCCTAACTATTCTTTTTAGATTAGTATAAATATGTTGTCTATCATTGGCCTCAGCCAACCTATGCCTAATTTCCTTGACTTTCTCTTCCATTTATTAAAGTATCTAAGGTTCAAATACTACCATGTCTTATAACCTATCTCAACTGATTGATTTTCTACACTTCCTTTTGTATAATGCATCAAACAAATCCATCTTCAATGTTGATTGGTATGAGTTGTTGTAAGCAAACTCAACCAATGGAAGGTACTCTTCCCACTTATATTACTTATCCATGAAATACATATGAAGAAGATATTATAAAACCTAATTAACTTTCTCTATTTATCCATCACTTTATGGGTGATATGTAATGTTAAAGTTTGACTACATACCTAGAATTAAATTTAAAGTCAAGTAAAACCTAGAAGTCATCCTCAAATCTTAATCCAAAATGATCTTCTCTAGAAAAATATACAATTGATATACTTATTTTACGAACCTCTTCATAAGTGTAAGTGCATCATATATCAAGTTTTTTAATATGAAATGAGTTAATTTGGCTAGTTTGTCAAATACAACCAAGATCATGTCATGTTTATTATGTGATAATAGAAAACCTTGGATGAAGTCCATATCAATAACCTACCACCTCTAGTTTTGTATGTAGAGTGTATAAAATAATCCATCTAGATGAACATGTTTAGCTTTCACAAATTGACATTATAGACAATGAGACACAAAATTTGTTGCATCTCTCTTGATTCCTTTCTAGAAATAAATTGATCTAACCTCATCCATGAGCTTGGTTACTCCTATATATCCTAAATATTGGGGCATTAAGTAATTCTTTTAACATTATGATCCTCATATTCTATCTATCAGGCACATACATCCTAGCATTATACCATTAAATACCATCATTCTCTATTCTAAATCCCTTATACTTATTATTCTAAGCATTCTTAAACAATTCTTTTTTGACCTGATCATATGATTCATCTCCTAATAAGAATTTGATCACTTTATCTCTAAAAGTATTCATGATAGTATCCACAGACATTATGTACCTTATAAATCTTAGAAAATCAACAAATCTATTCTCCTTGACTTTAATATAATTAATATCCAAATCATAATCAAAAAATAAATCTAACCATTACCTTTGATAATCATTTAAATTTAGTTGGATGAAGATGTACTTGAGTCCTAAGTTATTGTCTTGAGATCAAAAGGTTTTTCCAATAGATAATGACTTCAAAATTACAAATAATGCCTAAATTCCTAAAGTTTTAGGTCATGAGTGGCATAATTCACCTCATATGGGTTTAGTTTCCTAGACTTATAGGCTACCACTAAACCATCCTACATAATAACTCCAATTCCATCCCCATATGCATTGGTGATCACTTATAATTTATCATTATGATCAAGAAATATTATCACTATTGCTAAATTAAGCCTCTTTTTTAGTTCTTGAAAAGCTACCTCACACTTATCTATTCTTTCGATGAAGAGAGGTAATTGGATTAACTATATTAGAAAAAAATTGTAATGAATTTCCTAAAATATCCCACTAATCTCATGAAAATTCCTACCTCATGCACATTATTTTCAAAAAATACACACTTAAACAATTTACCATGCAATTTATGCTTCTACAAACATTGTGAAACTAGTTCTAGATGTTGTAAGTGTGCTTCCTCATCCTTGGAATAAATGAGGATGTCATCAAGAAATACCAACAAAAAATAATCTAGGTAATTTTTAAACACACTATTCATAAGATTCATAAATTTTGTAAAATTTATCAATCTAAATGGTAATACTACGATTTTGTAGTGCCCATATCGAGTCATGCATGTTATTTTCAGAATATCCTCTTCATTGATCCTCAACTGATGATACCTTAATCTAAGATCAATTTTATAAAATATTGGTGTTCCTTACATATAATAAAAGATACTATAAATGCATGACAACATATATCTATTATTGATCATTAATTTATTCAACATCTTGTAGTCTATATACAGGCAAAGAGTTTTATCCTTCTTAATGAAGATAAATAGAGCACCCCATGGTGACACACTTAGTTGAATCATCCCTTCGACAACAAATATTAAAGTTGTGATTTTAAATCAACCAATTTAGTGGTTATTATTAAATATGGCACCTTAAACTATGGTTTTAATATAGGTATGATATCAATAAATAAATCAAACTCACTCTTAGGTGGCAATCCTAGTAAATCTTGTAGAAACACGTCATGGAAGTTTCTCAGAAAGGATAATGTTAGATAGATGGTTCATTAGATTCTTCCATCTCATTTATATTAAATTTAAATTTTTGGCATCCCTTAATTTTATTTTTTTTTAGTTGTATTATATAAATTTACCTTAGCTTCAAATCCCTTCTCTCACCCTATAGTTATGTCTCATTTCTGAAATCATCTTGATACTCAACCTTATTCAGAAACTAGTTAATCTTGGATTTATGATTCGCTATCTACTTGATTCATAGGATCACATCATATGATCCCAATCATTTTTCATAAAGATCTAATACTATAGTGAACTATGAAAACATAATATCTACTTCAACTAGACACTTGTCAACTTTTACCTTTGATGCATTCCCATATTGTATTAACCATGTATTTTCCATTACTCCAACCTTTCTAGATAATTTACTAATCATAATA
This sequence comes from Torreya grandis, assembly GCA_037957365.1. Lineage (NCBI taxonomy): Eukaryota > Viridiplantae > Streptophyta > Pinopsida > Cupressales > Taxaceae > Torreya > Torreya grandis. Next base: position 1,167,424 of record JARHVA010004499.1, read on the forward strand.
GCAGTAATGAAATTTTTTTTGGGTCTTGTATCAATTAAAATAGAAACTATATGATCAAACAAAATATCTGATAGTTATATGGGTGAAGCTTGATGCTCAATCTATCAATTGTCAATAGCTACATGAATCTATTACTAAAATGTACCTTGTTGAGAAGCTTAGACCATGTTCTTTGATTTATCCTAAAGAAATTATCAAGAAAAATGGTCACCTCCACATATGAATAAACCTCTAAATAGTCATTTCCTCTTAGTCTATTAGTTTCCCTTAAAACCACCTTTGAAATTATTACCAAGTTACCTATTCCTTGAACCACTATTGAACTTGGTTTTTTGATTCTTGAACTATCCCTTAGAATCTCCACTCCTCTGCTTCTAGTTCTTATTGAAAGTTACTATAGAACATCCAATTATTTTTTATCTTATCTCTACCTTGGGTAAGATATTTGAGTTTCTTTTCTTACTTGACCACCTTCTCAAACACATGATCCATGGTAGATGAACCATGAACATCTAATTCATAGCCAATTTGGGTTTCAAACCCATGATGAATTTATTGATTTTTAACCTCTCATCTACCTGATATTGGGGAACATATTTAAGCATATTGGTAAATTACTAATAGTATTCATTTACCATCAAATCCCCTTTCTTAATATTTTGAAAATCTATAATATTTTGAAAATCTATAATATTTTGATCAAATTATAGATATGGAAGCCATCATGATCCAAACAGTGTCATAAAATATTCACAAGTGGTTGTGGTTGAGTCAAGGTTCATCTTGAGCTTCTTGTTTTCCCACCAGGTTACTATTCTACTAGCGAGCTAATAATCTCCTTAGATTACTTTTGCAACTTCAAAATAATTTTGAATCTCAATACATATCCATTTTTATCATCCATGCTTCATCTCTATCCCCAAAAATAGTTCCATCAAACTTGGTTGGATTTGTTTTTTTCATGTCATGTACTAACTTTACATCTACTTGAGTTCTTGTATCCTATGGAACCTCTGCATGCCTCTACTCTTAAAGATGTTCTTGGTCATTAATATTCTCTTCAAGTTCCTCATGAGCATTTTATTCTTCATGGGCATGCACTTCTTATTCTAGGGACATGATTCAGTCCCTAGTATCTTGCATGGTTACAAGGATTTGGTCAAACTTTAAAACTTAGAGGTAAATTGATTTGAATCAATAGGGGGTTAAATATTCAAAGTACCCTCACTTCTTAGTCTAGTGTGCACCTTTATTCATCTTGATTATCAAGAGAATATTTTTACATTAGTGGACACATTAAATCTTAGACTTTGAGCCTAATCTCTGATACCACAATTTAACAACCCCACTGGGTTTTATTGGAATATTTCAATAATTTTAAAAAAAATTGAATACACATATTCAACATATAGATTTCATCACAAAAAACCTAACTAGTGATCTTTAACTAACTATATTAATTTATTTAATAAAAAAGGTTATAACTAATCCACTTAGTTAAGGATCACCATGAACAAATATAAAAACCATGATCAATATTGAAATAATAATAAATACTACATATTATCATCAATAAAATAGTAAAAATTTATCCATGGCTAGTACAACATTACAACCACTGATATAAAAGTATAATGTATAAATATTACATTTTTTAGAAATACATAAAAATAAATCATATGATAAAACATGATACAAAGTTCCTTTGAGTAGAGTCTCCATGAATCAAGAGTCTCCACAACTCAATATCAATATGTAATCTCAAGTGTAGTCTTAATTATTGTAATCTAGATGGGATAGAGAGCATCATTTGAGCACTTTTCTACACCAACCATGGACTATACATCCTCCACACTATATCCCAAACAATGGGATGGCCCTCCCTTCATGTATGCGTATATAATGATAGTGTTGGAATCTAGAGTAACAAACTAGAACTCATGTGTTGAAGATATCTAATACATAATGTGTATCATAAATAAATTCATTTTAATATGATATTAGATAAATATGAAAAATATATCAACATATGAAATGAAAATGTTTATCAAACATTACTTTGGACAAATTTTTCAATAATAAATGATCTATAAGATCAATTAAATTCATACACACCACTTGATTAGATTATACCTCATCTTGCATTGATGGAACTAATTGAGCTAATGGAATCCATCCATTACTTAATTAAGGTCATGAATGTAAGATTAATTACAAATAAATAATAATATTTAAACCAATAGATTCATTCAAAAATATTCTTCTTTAGCAAATCAAAATTATGTTAAGTATAGAAAAATCACACACATTCATTTAATCTATCAAATGAAGTGAAATGGATCCATTTATCTAGTTTATTACATATAATAAATAGAATCCAAAAATAGTCTTAAACATACCATCTGGGTATGATCACATCAAAGTTGTTAGTTACCTATAATACTAAGTAACTTATAATGTTATTTCTCCACGAATCAACATTATATCATAGGCTCATAAATGATTCATATTCCACATATAACAAAAGCCAACCAAACATATTATTATGTTCTATATTTAAACTCATAAATACATTAATATAATGTTTTATATTTAAACACTAAAATATTCAAAAACATCAATTACACACTATTATTATGATAACACTATATACATAACATAACTATATACAATTATTGTTTGAGAAATAAAAGGGAAAGAAATACACCATTTATATATATATGGTTTAAGTTATACAATTGTTGTTTGAGAAATAAAAAGGAAAGAAATACAACATATTCTTTCATACAAATGTAATATATTAAAAATACTTCATATTTATACAATATACTCCTGATATGGCATCCATTATCTTTCTTCTTAGAGTATACTTGTAATGAAATTACTTCAAGAATTAAGTATAACAGCAGAATTATATACAAATATGACTGAAATATATCCAAATATATGATAATAACTAAGCCACTTCGAGGGGGAAACCTCCACAAGCTTCAATAAGAGTATAATTCACAATATGATGATAAATGATTACCCACTACCTCCTATATATAGTCTAACTAGGCCATGGTTACTCCATAGGCCGACCTACTAATCTAAAGAAAGCCACAAGTCAGCCACAAGTTGGCCACAATATAATGTCAAAGAGGGATAAGTAAGCCACAAGTTGGCTAATACTATCCTCATACATGTGATAGGTTAGGGGCATAGCATGCCCTTCCCCTTAAAACCAAAGTTGTCCTCAACATTGAATAATTGTGGATGTTGTTGCAGAAATTCTTCACCTTCCCAAGTTGCATCTTCACTGCTTTGGTTTTTCCACTTGATCAAATTTTCTTTAATCTCTCTGGTTCTCAACCTCTTAGTATGTGTTTGGAGGATCTTCTCTAGTTCCAAAATGACTCATCCTTCATCTAGTTCTGGGAGCTCTGTCTAGGTAGAAACTTTCTATCTAATGACCTTCTTCAAACAAGAAACATGAAATACTGGGTGTATGTGAGATGAATGAGGTAACTTGAGCTTGTAAGCCACACTTCCAATTTTTCGTATAACTTGATAAGGGCCATAATACTTTGGAGCAAGTTTTTTGTCCTTTTTTTGTTGCTTCAAGGACATTTGCTTATAAGGTTGTAAACAAACAAATACCCAGTCACCCACCTCAAAATTTCACTCACTTTGGTGTTGATTTGCTTGTTGCTTCATCCTATTTTGTACCAAGGCCAAATTCTCTCTCAAACTAGCCAGAACCTCTTGTTGATGTTGAATGTGCTCTTCCACATCTCGAACCTTGGTGTGTACCTTTAATGAAGAAGTGATGGAAGGTGGATGGTAACCATATAGTGCTAGAAATGGAGACATTTTAGAAGAGGTATGGAAAGATGTGTTATACCACCATTCTACAAGTGGTAGCCATTTAACCTAATTTTCTTGTTTATCTGATACAAAACAATGGAGATACCCCTCTAAACATTTGTTAACCACTTTAGTTTGCCCATCAAATTGAGGGTGGTAAGATGAGCTATGAGCTAGCTGAGTACCCAAACAAGAAAATAGTTTAGTCCATAAATTACTAGTGAAAATAGGATCATGATCACTTATAATTATTTTTGGGGTTCCATGTAATTTGAGAATTGCTTGCATTAAAATAGCCGCGACTATACTTGTTGAAAATGGGTGTGAGAGAGCACAAAAATGGGCATATTTTGTAAGCCTATCCACAATGACAAAAATAAAATTATTACCTTTAGAACAAGGCAACCCAGTGATGAAATCTATGGAAACCTCCTCCCACCTTTGACTAGGAATTGTTAATGGTTGTAACAAACCTGGGGTCTTAACTATTTCACCTTTATTCTGTTGGCATATCATGCATTCTTACACAAACTTTTATACATCTCCCTTGAGTCCTTCCCAAAATAATTATTTCTTAATTCTATGATAAGTTATCAAGAACCCTGAGTGTCCCCCAAGTGGAGATGCATGTAACTTTGCAAGAATCTTATGCTTAAGCTCTAAAGTTTTGCACAAGCATAACCTACCCTTATACCATAGGACATTACCTTTCCATTAAAATTTGTCAAAGGATAAATTACATTGCTAGAGATTTTGAATCAAAACCTGTGTATCCTTGTCTTTCTCCCATTCTAACCTAGCTTCATCCACCCAATCTGCTTGCAATATGGACATTACACCAAGTAATGGTTTTATGGATGCATCCCGTCTAGATAGTGCATCTGCTACTACATTATCTCTACCCTTCTTGTAGATGATTTCAAAATCATAACCCAACATTTTGGTTACCCATTTTTGTTGTTCCTCAGATGATAATCTTTACTCCAAAAAGTATTTGAGACTATCATGATCCATTTTCACCTTAAAGTGTCTACCCATCAGATAAGGCCTCCATTGTTTAACTACATTAAGAATAGCCATCATTTCTTTCTCATAGACAAGTTTTTGTATATTCTTGCCTTTGAATTGACAACTTTCAAATGCAATGGGTCTTCCTTCTTGCATTAGTACTACCCCCAATCTAGACCTGAAAGCATCACATTCAACAATGAATGTTTGTGAGAAGTCTGGAGTAGCCAAAAATGGAGTGGTGCACATAGCTACTTTTAGTTTCTCAAATGCTTTGGTGGCATCATCATTCCAATTGAAAACATCCTTCTTTAGCAATGAAGTGAGTGGAGCTGCTATGCTACCATAACCTTTCACAAATCTTCTATAGTAACCTGTTAGTCCAAGAAAACCTCAAAGGTTTTTGAGATTTTTGGCATGGGCCATTCCATTATCACTTTGATCTATTGAGGATCAACTTTGACCCCTTCATGGGAAACAATGTGACCAAGGTACTCTACCTCCTGTACTCCAAAATCACATTTAGATGGCTTTGCATAAAGTTGGTGCTTCTCCAAAACTATCAATACCTATTTCACATGTTGCATATGTGCTTCCCATGTCTGACTATAAATCAATATGTCATCAAAGAAAACTAGCACAAACTTCCTTTAAAAAGGCTGATAAATAGTGTTCATCAAGCTCTAAAAAGTAGATGGTGCATTTGTAAGACCAAAGGGAATTACCAAAAATTCATAATGGCCCTCATGTGTTCTAAAAGCAGTTTTATGAACATCTTCATCCTTGATTCTAATTTGATGGTACCCCAAGCGAAGATTCAATTTTGTGAAATAATTAGCACCATGCAACTCATCAAGTAAATCATCAATTACTGGAATAAGAAACTTATCTTTGATGGTGTACTTGTTGAGTTCCCTATAATTAGGGCACATCCTCCATGTGTCATCCTTCTTCTACACCATGACCACTGGTGATGAATATGCACTTTGGTTATGCTTGATGATCCCTACCTCCAGCATCTCATGGACCATCTTTTCAATTTCACACTTTTGTGCATATGGATATCTATGTGGTCTGATATTTGGTGGTTGACTACTTGGAATTAGTTGAATGGCATGATCATGTTGTCTTTTTGGTGGTAGTCCTTTTGGCATGGCCCCAAAAATAGATGAGTGGTATTCAAGAATTATTTGTAGATCAGGATGTGTAGATACCTTTGGAGGTTGAACTTTTATAGAGAATAATCGTGCAATAATTCCCTCAACCCCCTTTTTTAGCATCTTGGTCATCTGATGTGAACTAACCGATTGTGGATATTTTGCATGTAATCCATGTAGTTCAATTTTCTTACCTTCAGAATGAAAGTGCTTGAATAGTTCTTAAAAGTTCATCTCAATGGTACCTAAGGTTGTGAGCCATTGGACTTCCAAAACAATGTCTGTGTTACCCATGGGAATAACAAACATAGGAGAGTCAAGATTATACCCACCCATAGTAAGCTTAATACTATGGCATTTGCCTGAACAATTAATTGTGCCACCATCTACAATCATGACCTAAAATTCTAGTGCTGGGTAGATGAAACAATGTAATCAAGTGGCCAACTTAAGGTTTATAAAGTTATGTGTGCTCCCTGAATCAATCAACACTATCACCTTCTATTTATTGAGGAAAGCCACCACCTTAAGAGTTTTTGGAGTGCTAATACCTGCAAGTGCATGACAAGAGATTGTAGGTTGGGAATCTTTAGGTACCTCCTCTATATCTTCCTCATCATCATTGGAGGCATCATCTGCTTCTTCATTTTCATTTGGTCCCTCAATTTAGAATAACTTCTTCTTAGCACATCTATGTCCTTTACTCCACTTGCTATCACAACCAAAACATAATCCTTTTGCACGCTTTTCTTCAATTTACTGAGGGGTCAATCTAGTAGGTGGAGGAAATGTTGATGATAATATGCTACAATCTTTGAAGTGAGTGAATGGATACTTCTTGTTGGCTATGAATTTTTCCTCAGCTCTATGTGCTAGGATAATAGATTCAGAAATATTAAGTGGATTAAACATGTGTACCTCATGTTGAATGTGGTCCTTGAGTCCACCCAAAAATAGGTCATTCAAGTTTGCATCAAAAATTGTCTCCACACATAAGGATAGGTTCTAAAAATAATGAATATAATCCTTGATAGAGCTAGTTTGTCACAATTTTGCCAGTTAGCTGAAGCAATTATCTATCACACTATTGCCATAGTGTAATTGTAGTTATTCTATAAAAATTGACCAGGTGACATTGAGACTCATCTTTTTCTTTTGAGCACACAACCATCGATACCAAATGAATTGATCAGGTTCAAGATACAAGGATGCCATGGTAACCTTTTGTCCACTTGGAATCTGATGTAGGTCAAAAAAACTCTCCATTTGGTTGAGCCAATTGAGTGGATCTTTTCCATTGAATTTGTGCATATCCACTTTTGGTAATAGGTTCTTCTGTGGCCATGGAGTTGGATTTGAAGTAGACTGGTTAGGAGAACTACCCTGGTGGGTTTATGAAATAGAGTTAGCTTGATGATTTGATTGATTAATATTCAAATCCATCATGATATATCCCAAACTATCTTGTATGGATTGCATATTAGATTGTATGTCTTGCACCTCACTCTGAATGCCTTGCACACTATAGTTAAGCTGGCTCACTTTGTGATCTATGTCAAAAAAGCCTGGTCCAAAGGGTCTATTACACCCCCCTTCTGACTCCATCTCATCCTTGTTAAGATTTTTTCCTGGAGTTTCAACACCCTTTCCTCAGCCTCGAGTTTGTGGACCTGCCATAAAAGGGTTTTATGATGTCGACCCTTATTGACACTTTTGACCCAGCTTTGACCAAGCAATTTTGGAATTATTTCGGCCTCAATTCAAAATATACAAAGAAAAAACCATAGCCAAATTTTTCTAATATTTTCAAAAATGTAAACAACTCAAAAAAATTCTTTGAATTGCGCACGATAGAGCAATTTTATGAAAAAATATAAAATAGCGATAACTTTTGAAAAATAGATCCAAATGATCTAAAATTTTAATGGAAGATTAATGTGATGATTTCTCACCTTTAGTAAAAAATATTAAGATAAATTCGTAACCTTTTTTTATATATAACAAAATTAGTAATGAAATTACTTCAAGAATTAAGTATAACAGCAGAATTATATCCAAATATGACTGAAATATATCCAAATATATGATAATATATAAGCCACTTCGAGGGGGAAACCTCCATAAGCTTCAATAAGAGTAGAATTCACAATATAATGATAAATGATTACCCACTACCTCTTATATATAGTCTAACTAGGCCATGGTTACTCCATAGGCCGACCTACTAATCTAAAGAAAGCTACAAGTCAGCCACAAGTTGGCCACAATATAATGTCAAAGAGGGATAAGTAAGCCACAAGTTTACTAATACTATCCTCATACATGTGATAGGTTAGGGGCATAGCAATACTATATAGAGTAAGTATATAGTCAGTTCATAAATAAAAGGCCCCATTAACATTTTTCTTTAAACTGAGTATCCCCATTGTCCTTTATAAATAAAAATACATAAAATATTTTCAAACATAGTTATTCATTTATCTATCAAATATATTAAATTAATATACCAAATCAATGGATTTAATTTTTTCCAATTAAGTTTAACTCATATGAGCAATTATAAACACTCAGTCACCTATACCCCACTTGGGTGTTATATATTAAAATAAAAACACACATCAAATACCCAACATGAGTATTGTCATTAAAAGAATAAAACATAGTTAAATACTATGCATAACATATAATTAAACCCAAAAACTTAGTCCATTCATTGACTATTTAAGCCTCTTTCTCAAGTAAAAGATAAATTTGAAATATATATAAATATATATATATATATATATATATATATATATATATATATATATATATATATATATATATATATATATATATATATATATATATATATATATATTATACAGTCATATTTAAACATAAATCATAGTTCATAATTATAATGAAAATAATCCCCTAAACTCTAACATATATATGTTATAACTATTTTTAGTGTTTTTCCATGTTTAAATCCAAAATAATAACATACAATTAGTCATTCACCTACCCGTACCCAGGTTTCATAATAAGTCTTACACCAAAAATTTCTACAAATTCATTTATATAAGTAATATTCATAATACAAGGTTATAATATGTAGACAATAGTATATATATATACTTCAACCCTTCATATATAATTTTTTTGAAACTAAACCACATAAATTTAATTTAAAATAAAACCTTAAGTTAGTTATACTAGTATCTTCATCTCTGAAATAAACTACATACAATTTTACACTTAAGCTAGACCTTTCAAAACACTGGTATAACTAGTGGTTGTGTGTGTGTGTGTGTGTGTGTGTGTGTGTGTGTGTGTGTGTGTGTGTGTGTGTGTGTGTGTGTGTGTGTGTGTGTGTGTGTGTGTGTGTGTGTAATTATATGTATATATAACTCAAATTAAACCAAATATATAATTATATATGTGTGCATGTGTGTCAACATTTTTATATGTAAAATTCCAAATTAGATTATATAGAGACACCCAAAATGAATATATACTAACTGATTCAAACAATTTAGCTTGATCCACTACATATATATCCATAAATTATAGCTTCTTATTTATGAGCAAAGTTTTTTGAGCAAAGAGAGGAGTTTAACAAAATATTTTTTTACAAGCCTATAGAGTCATGGTAATTCTATGGATTTACCTAAAACCCTCAAGTTACCTTGAGTTAAATATGGGGTTTTATGGAGGTAGAGCCTTCCACAGGGCTCCATACACAACCCATTTTTCTAAGATTCAAATAAAGAAACCTAGTAACCAATACATATTCAAGAAAACCTATTGAATATTTCACATAGGAATTTAATTAAAAAAACTAACCTACTAAATGTATGAATGCCAAGAATCTATGTAATAACCCTTTCCCTTTCTTCACAATCACTTTCTTCTATTTTTGAAACTCTCTCCTCTTTATCATATACTATCATCCATAATCCCCACTATATTATTTTTATTCTATTTCATCTTGTTTCTCTCCACCCTTAATGACCACTTCAATTGATTGTATTAATGCATGCAAAAATAGCTAAACCGATTTCCACAGTCCATCACCATGCACTACATAATAACCTCCATTATCTTCTCTAAATGATGCTTAACTTAAAGTCAATAGGTGGATAATAACCCTAATGGATTTAAAATTCTTTTTCTTTGATTAGAATAATCATTTTATAATCCCAAAAATAATTTCATGCCATTTGACTTAAGTCACTTCCTCATCAACTTCAAAAACTAGCAGACAATGAAATAAACAACAATATAACCTTCATTCTCTAACATGCATTGTCCATCAACTTAGTCAATAAACCTTCCATTCAAAGTTGACCATTAGAGTAACTTATAAACTAAATAGTATGACAATGTATTCAAATGTCATAGTTTACATTACCATGCCAACCACAGAACACTTTGTAACACAATGATTTTCTCAAATAATTTAATAATAATGACTATTGTCTAATTTATTTTTAATATGAAACCTTTGATCAAACATTTAATCAAATACAATATCATTTGAAATAGTGATATTTATCTTTCAAAATTTAAATCAAACCTATATAATATCATAATAATAATATTTAATTATTATTATCTAAACCTTATAGATGAATAACAACATGGAATATGTCATCATATCATAACACTATACATACTTAACATAGTAGTAAGATAATATGTGGAGGAAGAGGGAGGAACAGAAAGTAGGAAATCAAGTTCCAGTGAGGAAGAAGAAGTTTAAGATAAGAATGAGAAAGGAGTCACTATAGAGGAAAAATCTAAAAATAGTAACCATGATTCTGAGGAAAACCAACAAGTGTTTGAGGAAATTGATAAAGTTCTGGATGATCCTTTTGAGGACCCTATTTCGATAAATGAGAGGGAAAATCTAGCTCAGGGTGACAACCAAGTAATGGAAATGGGAGCTCAAGTTAAGGATGTTAGTAACCAAAATGAAAGCCCTGCTAAAACTCAGGATTAGAAATGAAGGGAAAGGGAGGATCACATAGAAGAAGCTGGAAACAATCCTAAAAAGAACACTGAAGATTGGAGTGATAAAAGGCAGAATGACGGAAGGCACACACCTACAAGATTGGCTAATTGCAAAGTAGATGCTATCCTTCAATTCGATTCATGAAAGTATAAGGAGATAATGAAACTCAATAGGAAAATGGAAATAATGGAAGGTAACCAAGAGGCAGTTCGAAACAAAATCAATAACATGGAAAAGTAGATGAGAGATATTCCCATCAAACTCAAAGACTATGAGAACAACCTAAGGGAACTCATTAAGGAAAGCAGAATGAAGATGGAGGAGGTTACATCTAGTATATGTGCTGCTACTGTAAACATTGGAAAAAGAGCAAATGAGGAAATCAAATCCTCGGAGGGGCCTAGCAAGAGAACTAGACAGAGCTCAAGAAAGAAAGCAATGCAAGAGGGAGCCACGTCGGTAGCAACTACCATTCAGGATACTGCTGTGAAAGGTAAGGAAGCAGTGAAGATGATTTTGGAACTAGAAGAATAGATCTTGGTTCTTTTAGTTGGTTGTGATATCTAGTCTCGTTTCCTAGTTTTTTGTATTCTCTTGACTATGGAGTTGCCAAGTCTCTGTAAAACCTGGGGTCTGTCTTTTGGTTTTCTTTTTTGGTGGTTTCAGGTCCATGTAAAACCTGATTTTGATACTTCTTTGAAGTAGGTTTTAGGTTTTGCCTATGGTCGTAACTGTTTCATCCTTCTACCTTTGTTTCAGGGTTTTGGGGTCCCTTCAAAACCTATTTTTACCTTAATCTAAAACATAGTAGTAAGATAAGCACATATACAATTTCACTCTTTCAACCAAACAATTATATTAAACAAGATAAGCTACATATGATCACTACAAATCAACATGCTCATTGATATAAACTAAATTTAATAAAAACATAAAATAACACAAGTCATTAAATAAATTATACTATGATTACCTAATAAACAACACAATCATGAAATATAAATGTGGTGTGTGCAAGGGTTTCTGGATTCATTCTCTATCGTCCCCCAATGTTTCTACCTAAAGCACCCTCTCTATTGATGATCTCCCTCCATCACACTCTGAGGGAAGAATTTGTCCTACATACACCTCACAATAATGAAGGTAGTTAGCCTCAAACATCATTATATCCATAAAATAATATGGTATAATAATCAAACATGATAACAATATATAAAATGTAAAAGTACTACTAACTCATAGTAACTATTCATGTAAATTAAGCATCATAATTATCCCATAATCAATACATGTAATTAAGGTTAATCAAATTTATTTAATCAAATAATAAACCATATCAATCCATATTTCAAATATGTTATTCACCTTAGAGAGAAACTATGATCTGATAAAAATGACTTGGTGCTTCTTCCAAAATAGTCTAGTTTTCCCCTTAGGTTTTGGGTAAATAAAATAAAAATGTAGAAATGGGTGCCCTAAATCTTAACAAAATTTCCACATTAAATTTGGCATCATAATTTTAGCACACATTTAAATGTTTATATATATATATATATATATAAACATTGAGGTTCCCAAAATTTTATCATGCATTACCATATATGGATAGAACAACCATTGATTCCCTGAAAGATCTTGCTAGCTAGATGAAAAATCGTAAAATGAAATAGCAAAACATTTTTATTAGAATTGGTAGACCAATCATCAACTTTTATTTTTAAATTTAAGGCATTTTTGAACTTTTACTTCCTATTGTTTACTTACATTGGCCTTTGTTCTAATCTTTAATATTTTAAACTCTGAGTATTCCACATATAAACCACTTTATTATTCTAACCATACACACAACTAATCTTCACTTTAATACACACGTGTGCACACTCACATATGTATGTGTATGTCTATACACATACATACATACATATCTACATATTTATAAACATATAAATACATTGTGGTGGATATATTAATGACTAATGTATCACATTTACATCCATTCACCCATGACCTCAAGTAAAATAGAGATAATATTAAATGTGAGTGTCCAAATAATCATGGACTCAATCAAGTAAGACACCTATATATGCTTTAAAATGATCAATAAATTGATATTGAAGTCTTACAATTCCCATAATGGTCCAAACAAATCAAGACCCATTTACTAACTCAATCAACACAAGAAAAGACAATAGAAACAAAATAGTACTACCAACTCCCAAATGACACTAATAATGAAGCCAAATTAATACAATAAGATAAATAATGAATGTTGAGACCAAAAAATACAATGCAATCAATCAATAATGATCAAAATAGACAAGATGGATGAGTGGTTCTAATTCCCTATCTTACCATTTTTACCTATCGGAGTCACACCCAACTAGATGTGAAGCTTGTTGATACTACACTTGATCGTCAAAGCAATTATAGATCCTATATCATTATATATATTCTTACATTCACCAAATCAATACATCATCAACATTTACACAAGTCATACTAGCAATAATAGAATTCTAAACTATGTAAAATTAAATCATGCTATACTAAATTAGCATAATCATATATATAAATAATGATGTTAATCATAACTACTTAGAAAGATACCAAAACATAATATACATAATCATGATAAACATATTTAATACTCTATCAAAATACTAATCAAAACCCAATGAAACATGTTATTGTATTATATCTAATAGCTATAGAAATGTGCCAATTGGTAGGGTTATAACATTATCTAATAGTCAATTTTTGGTCATTTGATTGTTTTGATTATCAAATTTTATTATTTTTGATCAACTAGTCAATATTGATTTGAGAACTATATTATTTTAACATCAATAAAATATGATTTAATAATCAAGACATGCAATTAAAATCAATGTGTATTTAAAAATGGATGTTGGATTTCCTATGACCTTTGATAGTCTTATGTACCTTAATCATAAGACTATTTGGATATCTGAGTGCATTGTGCATTTATTAAAGTCCATAATAGGACTAAGCTATAATATCCAAGTTCAAGTGTATGATTCAAACCATAATTCACAAAGGATTTAGGTTAATGTCATATAATGATGATTAATAAACTCTACCCTAAAGTTAAAATGGTGGGTTGACTTATGTCTTGGCACTTGATTATGGTTTCATTTTATGTTGAAAGCTACTTAATTGTAAGAAGAAACCATGCATGTGGATTATGGGGAGTATGTAATTTTATGAGGATTTGAATCTCATCAACATGCATGCATAACAAGGATACAAGGTTTCTAATATTTTAACTAAGTGTTATTTATTGTTGCACTTGGTAGAGTAAGGATTCCTACCAAGAAAATATACTAGAAGGGGAAGTGGAAGAACTATTAAGGAAAAACTAGTTGTAAACAAGAGTGGAGGATTTATTATAGTAGTAGTGGATAAGAAGAGAATACAAATGTGAATAAAGGATAAAATAAGAAATTGGTTTCAAAGCTTCTCCTAATAACACATTGTATAGCTAAACAAGTAAGTCCTTAAGCCATTATTTAGGGCATGAATGTTTTATTGGGTGATTATTAACCTTAAAAGAACATGTTTCTAGTTTGGAATCATTTATGTGGCTTTTGAATAGACTTGAATAGTAAAACATTCAAGGAAATCCCTAATAGGAGATATCATATAGTTTCACCTTACCCTAGATGGTGTATATGCTAATTGAGAAAATTGATAAGTTGGACTGATTATTTCTTATTTTTCTTTGAAATAATTTGTTTGAAGATATGTTTGTATTATTATGGTATTTATTTCAAACTTTGGTTTTTGAGGACCTTGTGCTATTTTTAATAATTATTTCCCTTATGTTTGTGTTTCATTATGTTTCTTGGCTTATTTTAATTTCATTATGGTTTAGTGACATTTGGGTGTTATTTTTGAAGCAATTGATGTTTGGCATAAAATCTTAAACCCCTTACCATGATCATATTTGGATCAACAAAACATTGGTCTCTACATGTTATAGTTTCACCATTGTGTGTTCTCTTCCCTTCCCAATTGATGGTTGGGGTGAGTATAGAAAAACAAACTAATGGATGGACTCATTACACCTATGGACGAATTTGGCATGAAAAATATTCATTATATAAAGGATAAGGATCAGCTAGATTATTTTCTCTATCCATTATTTTGGAATAATTAATGATTATTTATTGGAAATATTGTTATAAATAACTTAGTCTATGGAGATAATTTGTATTAACACAAGAAATAATATCATCTTGACCTAAAATAGTGTGAATTAATTTTAGATTGTTTGAATTATGTATTATATTATATATCAAAGGAAAAGAGGTTTAGGTCTTATTAACATGTGTATATATAATATTAAATAAGTTATATATGGATTGGGAACTTTATGGAATTTTATCTTAGTGATCAGATTCATGTTGACTGATTACACAAAAGGATTGTGTATTTTAAATTAACTTCAGTGTGTTATCATTGCTTAGTTAAATATGAGTTCATGTATGTGATGATTCAGTTCACCTGTGTCGATTTAATTTATTTTATTTAAATATTTTTTTTATTTGTGAAAAAATAAATGGTGTCTTAAATTTTGAAATGGAATAGTTTGTGAATTACTTATTTTAGTGTATGTTTAAATTGGAACAAGTCATTTATGGCATACATAACTATGTAATTTTTACTAGTATAATGATTATCTATTGGATTTTTTTTTTTTTTTTTTTTTTTTTTTTAATTAAATTCATGGTTTGTATTTTATGGATTAATGAAAATCAAATGCAATATAAAATTTTACATGATCACATAAGTATATACCCCTTAGTCTTGTTGATTTAGTTTCTTGTCAATTTTTACAAATTTAAAATATTTGACATCTAATTTTTTAGAGTTATCAGATGATTATTGTAGGTTCATATTTATTTGCATTTTTCTTCTTCCATGGATATAAAATGACTCTATTATTTATTTGAAAGAGTTAAAAGTAATTTCATATATTTAAGATCTACCTAAATTAGTGTGGTTTTCTTTATAATAGAAATTGATTTTACTTATAGTTCATTTGATTCATAAATGGAATTTGGATTTATTTTTAAAGAGACTTCACTAATGGCATATAAATATATTGAGAATCATTTTTGATTTCATGGTAAATTTAAAATACATATAACTCTTGAGTATTTATTTATAAGGGCATTCAAATTTTATAGTTAAATTAGATGTTACCTTTTGTAGACATATTTTCTTGCATATTCATTAAAGGAGAATATTAACCTTGGAAATGTAGTATTTACATGTTAAATTAATTGAAAAAAGGTAAGAGTAAATGATTTTCACAATTCATCTTGATTTTTAGCAGAACTATTTAAAGTACATTATTTAGTATATTCAATCATGTGTATTAAGTTTTAAATTTATTTACTAAGTGAATTTTTATGGTAAAATGAGTGATTTCACTTTAGTAAGTGTGTGAAATACATAACTACAGTGTAATATTTAACTATATGAATGCTCAATCATATTGTAGTTTAAATATTTTTTTTACTATCAAATAAAAATAAATTAGTGTAATCTATGTGCACTTTACATTTAGATTGAGTAATGTGAATGAATGGTTACTTATACTTAAATAATTTGTTGCATCACTTAGTTATATTTTGAAAACCTATTTGATGTTAATCATCTACCAAAAAATATATTGGTCTTAATTAATGTATTTTAATAAATTTGTATTAGACTACCTTCATAGGATGAAACAAGTCTTTTGTTTAGACTTATTTAAGTCTCAAGGATCATATTACTTGGTTGATACTACAAAATAAAATTTATTCTTAAATTTGCCTATCATTTGCAACTAAATAAGTTTTAATTTGATTATAGTGATTAACTCTCATATAAGGAAATTAATTAAATGATTATGTTATCAGTAAATTGGATTTAAACATAATTCTATGGAATGTACATTGAATTAATTATGTATGCAATATTTATGATTAATAAATATTTCTCAATGTCAATTTGATGTAAACATACTCTGTACAACCATTAATGGAAGATTATGGTGTATAAGGGTTGAACATTAAATAATGTAATAAATAGTTGAGACTTTATGGGTTTATCTCTAAGTTAGTATTAGATATGAGTATGTTAGTACTCATTTTGAATATGATTGGGATTTGAAATTGTAATCATATTTATTTCCATTAATTTAATGTACTTTAAATGAATTTCTAATTTTTTTCTTTTCTAAAATGAATAACTCATAGAAGGGTACTTTTATAAGAGTGGCTCATTTAATAAAAAGTATGAATAATTATATTCCATGATATTTCATCATTAATCTTTATTAAAAGGATGGTGATACTAATTTAATAAGACATGTTTGGATTCACATTAGTATGGTAAATGAGAACAATATTGGTGAAATAAAAAGATGTATTGATTTATACAAATCCACTAGATAGTCAACTCTATCAATTAGATAATGACAATTACCATGGTACCATGGTAGATTTGTGTCTTCCATAAGTAATAATAAAGGATTGATTAGTTGTTTAAGAACCAATGAGAAAAGTGGTACATGCTTCAATTATAGTCAAGGTTTCCACTTATTAGCTCAAGTAGGTTTAGTAAAGTTAGTTATGATGAATCAATAACATGGAGTTTAAATTTTAATTGTGACTTATTTTATTCCTTCAATTTAAATGTAATAGGTTTATCCCTTGTGAAGGAAGTAGTGTGTTTGTGTTTTTCATGTATTATTAATGTTAATAGATTCTCTAGTGTGTAATTAAGTGAACTGATCATGCTTACCTTAACCTATGTGTCTAAACATTTTTTTAAAGGTTATTTAAATCCATGTATAGATTTTTTGTAATTCAATTTTGCTATTTAATCAATGGTGTTGGAACAAATTTGTGTTGTAAATTCTTGAGCTTAACCCTTAGAAATAATGTTTTTTTAACACATATTTTGGGTATTATGAAATGGTATTAGAAAATTTATTTAATTAAAAAGGGGAAAAATTATGAAATATTTTTTATGAATATGTATGCTTAAATGTTCCCAAGATGGTAATAACTAGAGAAACCCAAGATAACTAAAATGTCAGAAGTGATTTGGTTGACAATCATGATCCAAATGAGCATACACATGTTGATTTTTATGTTGTCCATGATGGTAGCTAGGTTTACAAGAAGGATAATCCTAAATTTCCTATTCTTGAGGAATAAAACATAGTTTTGCATGATATCTTAAGAACATTACATAATATTTAAGGGCAAATTGAGAGTTATGGTCAAAGGTTGACTTGACTATATAATTTGAAAGAAAGTGTGAATGAAGAAGAGATTTATGATGAGAATCCATGACAATGTAAAGTTTTTGAGCCCATCATAAAGGAAATAAAAATTATTTCTCTTCCGACATTTTATAATAAATACACTAGTGATGTTGTTGAGGCATGGCTGATGAATTTGAATAAATTCTTCATTTTGCATAACAAGGGTTCTAACTTCAAAACATGCATCTAAACTTAGTAGTTGGTGGGTGATTCATCATTATGGTAGAACCACCTATATTCTAATAATGGATAAAATTCCATGACTCTATCATGGGAAACATTTGATAAACAATTTAGAAAAAGGTATTTAAACATCTTTTATAAGGAACATAAAGTCACTCAGTTTTAGTTGTTGAAGCAAGGAACTATGATAATTTATGACTAGGAAAGAATGTTTTTAAGACTCCTACATCATGTGAATTACATTCAGGATGAATAAACTAAGGTTACCAAATTTAAGTTAGGTTTAAATGAAAGATTCATTGATGATGTGAGTATGACAAACCCAAAAAACTTATCTACTTCTATAAAATTAGCACATCGAGCTGATGAGAAAAATAAGTTTTTCTAGAAGGCAAGATAACAGTTTAGGAACAACATGATGCAAGTCAATTAATGAGTAATTATTCCTCCTATGAGTAATAATTTTAAGAAGGGTGAAAAAAATAAGGATGTTATAAAGAATTATAATTTAGGGGGAAATTTTTAAAATATAAATGTTATAAACCTCTTTTAAGAAGAAT
The DNA here is from genome assembly GCA_037957365.1 of Torreya grandis. Taxonomy (NCBI): domain Eukaryota; kingdom Viridiplantae; phylum Streptophyta; class Pinopsida; order Cupressales; family Taxaceae; genus Torreya; species Torreya grandis. The sequence goes on from JARHVA010004499.1 coordinate 1,186,525, forward strand.
GTTGAAATTGGAAATCAACAAGGCTTCCATGGACTTTACATAGGAGATAAAACAATCCCTCTATAAACCAAAATTGTTGTAGCATATTGGGAATGTAGTGATAATAGTTACCACAAAGATTTCCCTAAACTAAAAAATAACCTCAAGATCTATGTAGTTATAGACAAAATAAATGTAGAATATTAGTCAACTCCTATTGAAACCCAAAGTATAATTTCTATTTTTTCATTATCAATTTTTATAGATTCAAGAGAAACTAATTGTTTTATTTCTCTTTCACGTGTATTTTAGTGTAAAATCAAACCTTCTAAACATAGAGAAGGATGGGATGAATATTTTTGCAACAAAAAGAGGTTGGTTATTTTAGAACATCTTGAGAATGTTGGGCCAAATTTAGGACTTTTAAGACTTGATTAAAATTGTTACATTCCCTTATAAGATCCTATGACATCATATTAGGCCTGGACTGGTTTAAAAATAACTAAGCTAAGATGGACTACTATAACAATAAAATCTAATGCTTAGATGAAGAAGGTAAACATGTTATTGTTCAAGGAATTAATAAATATTTAACCCAAGAATACTTTCAACTCTTCAACTAAGGAAATCTATTAGAAAAGGATACAAAGTTTATTCCATTAAGATCAATGAAGTTTTTGAATAAAATTAGTATATTATCAAAGAATATCATATCTTCAATGAGTTTGTGGATGTTCTTCTAAAAAAATTACGTAAATTACATCTTAAAAGGGAATTTAAATTTGAAATTGATGTGATACCTAGTGTTACACTAACATCCAAATAGCTTTACCACATGAACATAACATATTTAAGAGAACTTAAAGTTTAGCTCCAGGAATTACTAGACAAGGGAATGATATTCCCTAGTGTGTCACGCTAGGGAGCTCTAGTGGTATTTGTTAAAAATAAGGATGAAACACTTAGATTATGCATTGATTATGGAATGATAAACAAGTTCACAATTAAAAACAAGTATCATATTCATAATATATATTATGTTTTTGATCAAATGAAATGGGAAACTATGTTTTCAAAAATAGATCATCAATCAGGATAGCACCAACTCCACATCAAGGATGAATATGTTTAGAAAAAAAAATTATAGCTATATATGGATACTAAGAATTTTTAGTTATGCTTTCTAGTTTAAAATATGCTCCAACTAATTTCATGAATTTAATAAATAGTGTATTTTAATATTTTATTGATGAATTGATTCTAGTATTTATTTATGACATATTAATGAAACAACCCAAAAAAAATTTGGAATTATATATCAAAGTACCTTTTGGATGCATGTTAGACCCAAATACCTCACTTGATAACACAAGTTATAAACATTTAGCACACTCATGTACACATAAATAGAATTGAAGGAGGGAAACTAAGGTAATTAGCTACAGGTAAACACATACAAAAAGTACCATGGGGAAGTGTGTTACTACATTATATATTTTATGGGGTTTGGGGTGAATCAGTATACACATATATGGATATAAATCAAGTGTGATATGTGACACTCGTACTTCCACATAGGACCATTTATAGGTCCTTAACCCTAGGTAAATACTTCAATCTTCTTAGTGGGTTTCAGTCCCACTCGAGGATGGTTAAATTTAAGGATTAGTTTAACTAGGAAGGATAAATATATTATCCTAAGTTATCATTCAGTTTAACATAATTTTACATCAAAAGTATAGGTTACTAACATTATATTTAAACATAACTCAAACAAGTAAACATAATCAAAAAATAGAAATTAATTTAATACATGTAGATTTATAATCATTCATGCAATAGAAAATGTTATTAAATAAAAAATAAAAAATATTTAAAACTCAAGGTTTCATAGTGCTACTAGTCAAGGTCATAAATGCCTCATGGGCTTTGAGGTCACCACAATACTTGTTTAAATAATTCATACATCATTTGCTTATTAACATGGATGTCATTACTTAAAATAAGAATTAATGATATAGTTATGATCAACATCATTATCTGATAAGTATTCAAGAAATGAATTCATATAATCATTAAAATTGCATATCCAATGCAATATTATGAAATAAAAAAGGCTAAGACATCTAATCAATTAAACCTTAATTATATACTAATTTCAAGAGAAGAAACTTATGAATTTATTAAATAGATAAATCATTTTAGATAATGATATAGGGAAGGAATAAACTTTCATAAAATTTTCCTTTATTATCCAAGTAAATGTATACCTAATAAACCATTCCATTTAAAATTAAAATCATATTCCAAATAAACTAGAAGAGGGAAACTAGCAGTAGAAAACAACACAATCAAAGCAATAAAATCTAGCTAAGTTTCAAGTTCAATGGAACCCAAATAAAATGTTCCACTTAAGAAAATCTTATAATTTTGTTTTTTGGGAAATGCAAGTGAAATGAGGCAAGTAATTTCAGCTTTTGGAAGGGTAAGTGAAAGCACATACAACCTAAGTAAAGGAAATAAAAAAAGTGTGCAGGTTTTCATTTTATAATTATGCAACATCAAATGGAGTAGAAACATTATGTAACATGATTCTTTCCTTGTATTTATTATAAGAATGATATTATCCTAATTTAATTTAAGTAATTTCACTTAATCATATGATCATTCTATGTAAAAACATTATAAATGATTATGAAACATCATGATTAAATCAATGGATTTAGTTAATCCTTATTTCATTCATCATGTAATGCAAGAACAAAAGTAATAATTTTCAAATCATACATATTTAATATACATACCTTACATGCAACTAGTTATGTCTAAAATACATGTTATAAGGAAGGATTCTTGTTTGTTTTTAGCATGAACCTGATACAATAAATTTCATTAGTTTATGCATTGCTGAAAAAGACTAAGAGATCCATATGCATCTATGTAGAATAATTTACCACATAATGTGTTAAACCAAAGGCATTTATTAATATTATTTTTCATGCTTATTTTAAGACTATGTAATTATGAATCAACAACACAATCTATATCTATTTTTTTTTCACTTTATTGAAAGCCGGGTAAACTTTTTACCGTGATCGGCGTCGCTGGCTAGACACGACTAATACCGGTACCACGAGATTGGGGGGGATGGATAATCGAACCTAGGTCGACAGAGTCACAACGAAAATACCTCACCAGTTGCCCTCACCCCCCTCCCCACAATCTATATCTAATTAACTATATAATTTAATTAAATATTATTTTGCTCTTGGATTCAAATTAAATTTACATGATAGGTAGTTAAGAAATCTAGTATAAACATCTAAGTAAATCCTACTAAAAATAAAATTTGTAGAGTAATTCATATATCTAAAATTATCTATTTAAATAAATGTCAAAATTATTATTTAGTTTATCCACATACAAGAATTTATAATAATCTAACTAAGATATAAATTAATATTGGGATAATAATCATAATGCTTTATCAATATGAAATTTAAAACTAATAGCTTAATAAATTAATGTAATTGAAGAATAGAACCTTCAACCATTAACCATCTTACCGTTAAGAAATGTTCCACTTCCATATTAGTTCTGCAATGCATTAATAATCATAGGTTAGCATTTAACATGGTCAATCTATATAATAAAGATTGCATACTAATTGATTCAATGTCAATGCTAAAAAAATATACTAAGTAATTAAATATTATCTAACTCAATATCAATGCTAAAAAAAATATACTAAGTAATTAAACATAACAAATTAAATTGTTACCATTCTACTTTATGAGTGTCTAAAGTCATCAGAGCATGGAGTCTAATGTGAATGAACTGATTAAGACAAGCCTTCCCAACCATCCCTATGAGCCCAACCATCAGTGGCCCTCACTACCCCAACCATCAGTAGGATGGTGGATGCATTAATGAGGAACATGAAGTGAATTCTAAGCAATCAGGTTTTCAATAAAAGAGACATCTATAAATAAAAGAAGACAAGAAGACAAGAATACCATTCAGAGGCAAGACATGAATAATTAATTTCATCTACAATAAAGATAGAAAGTAGGGAAGGTTAATCATGCCTACAAAATGATATATAATGGATTAAAACTAGACTATTATATAGTCTTTAAATCAAGCTCCTTAGATCCCCATCCAAGTTATGATTAGCCTTAACCATCTAAACTACCAATATATGCTAGTGTATTTATTTAGGTCTAGTCTAGGAATGGTAACTAGACAATAAACAACCAAATAATTAAACCAAATAACATCCAATAAATTAATTTATTCAACCAAAATAATAAATCACTTATAATAATAAATCAAACTATAATTTATCATTTTAATAGTTTAATACAACCAAAACATCTCATAAAGGTGAATAAAACTTCTTCAAACTTTTTTACTATCCTCTTAAGTCTAGTGAAATAAGACCAAGTATACTCTTTCCATTTAACATAGCTTAGTCCTAAGTCAAACACATGACATAAACCAATTAACTATAGCAATATGCCCAAATTATCAAACACAATCAAGCTTAATCTCAAAAACATAATCAACATGTGCCTCAAATAATCACATTAACATTAACTATATTCAAAGTTTTTAAACACCCAAAACTTATAGATATAACAAAGTGACATAAAACTTAGTCAAGAATACCCATAGAAGTTAAAGGCTAGGGCTAATTCACACCTTCAAAAGATTAAAACATAATCACAAAACCCAAATTGATAACTTCAAGCCATGAAGAAATATATAAGTATATATAGTTAACATATGTATATATACCACAACTTCAATGTAAAAGAATAACACAATTTATATAATCATTAAATGTAAATTATATAATCATAACCTAGTTTAATATCAAAAATAATGGTCAAAATTTAGTTCAACAATAACAAACTTGACTAGATATAACTTCAAGCCATGAGATATATAACAAAATCAAAACAATCATCAATTACCAAAAGATAGTGATAAAAAAGTGGCTCAATTACCTTTAAAGTCATGACATATACATAAACACAATATAAAATATAATATAATCACTAGTAATACTACCAATTGACCAAATATAAGTGCAGTCATAGATTAAAACCCATTTGGCCTTGACAAAAGGTTCACGTCACAATATGTGTAATAGATTACACAATCAAAGACTCAAAACCAAATAACTTAGGTAGGTCATAATAATGTGACCATGAGAATAAACATAGGTGAAAACATAGGAGTATGTATTATGGTTATGATAGTGAAATAATAGGCAAATTATTTACCAAAAAGGAGCCCATACAAAATAACCCAAATCACTTCATGATTCAAATATAACAAAATAATGATAAAAACAAAACACCTACATACTCTAAATGTGGTGTATAACACTCACATAGCTGAGTCATACCATATAAATAAAAGTTAGTCACCATTCCAACCCAACCTGACCTTTAAGGTTTGGTATGCATACACTAACTCATTTTATAAAATCCAACACTCCAATAATAATATTTTACAATGATAATAGCTCTGAGTGTGTGTGTGTGTGTGTGTGTGTGTGTGGTTTCAACCACCCAAGTTGACATAGTAGCTTGAATCCATTCAAAATGAAGTAAATAATGAAATGATATAGCTCCTAACAAGACAAAGAAACTACATAATAGATAAAGCCTAAGGGTTGTAAATTTTATTAAGCTAATGAAATTTTTTCATGCACACAGTGTCAAAATATTTCAATTCATAATAGAAAGTAACATAATCAAAGAATAACAACCCTATATATCAATTCCATAGGGGTCTGCATATGCATTTGGAAATCCTAAGACTTATGGTTGCATAGGTAACCTCTTTTCTTTATATCCAAATTATACATAGTAATGAAATAACCAAAAAAATATATAACTTATTCAATATTCCAAAGGAAACTCAAAAGACCAAGATAGAAACCAAAAAACTCAAAACCTTCCAAACAATCTAGGTGTTTTCAATGTCCATCATGGCCACCATAATAACCAGCCTAGTTTCCACTATTCTTTCATCTTTTATTCCATCTTCCTATCATAATCAACTTCCTCCATATACCATCCCAACTCCCCATTCCTTCCATCCATTTTACCATACCCATTCAATGTCTATATTGAATGGGAAAAGATGTAAATTCTCATCTATATCCCAAGGTAAATCCCCCACCAATTTTTCCATAAATGACCCGTCTAGAGAACTTGGTCGATATTACAATTTTCAACCAATAAGAATGAAGATTAGTAACTAACCCCCATATTTAACACAAAAAAAATGGATTAGCCACTTGACCCTCATGGCTTATGCCAACTTCCATATTAATGGCATTTAACAATGACCATAATAAGAAATCAATGTAACTAAATTTTAAATAAAAGATTTAAAATTTAAATAAACCATGTTAAAAACAAAGTTGATGCCAATAATAAAACCAATATTCTTTTAATATCATGCCACCACATTAGTATAAGGTGTTATAAGGTCAAAGGATTAGATCAAGGTGGTGGGTTGTCAAAGGTTCCAAGGGGCTGATAAGGTTAGGTCTAGGCAGGTCTTAGGTAACATGTCTACATAGGTAATTAGGATCTACTTATGCATGCAAAAATGAACATAAGTCTACATGGAAGGGTAAATCAAAGCTAGTGTAAATATGGAATAAAGACTATGGTCATAATAATAATAATAATAATAATAGTAAGTAATGATAAATATTGACATTTGATAAGGATAAGGTACTCCAAAAGTAATAAGGTGAAGTACAATAACAAGTTACATAAGTACGAAAGTTAGAATAATGACAAAGTTAATGACTAATAAGATGTCTGAAGGATAAAAACACAAAACCAAACAAGTATACCTATTAGACATGTCTAACTTGCTCATTATTATTTTAGTTCTAGGATTACAACATTCAACATTTACCTATATCATATATAGAACTTGTAACCACCAAAAATGGCATCAATCATACCATATCAAAAATAGATAATTAATTATAGATTCATAATAACATCAACTATAGTAAAAACTCCATTACATCATTAAGTATAGAATCAAACATGCATTCGAATACTAATGTAATAGTTATAACATATAGTATAACTAAGTAACAACTAATAATTAGTTTAACAATAATAATAACAATGTCTTAACAACATAACAAATTATAAAAAGTTAGGATCGTAACATCCTCCCCCTTTTGAAAGGGAGCCATCCCAGTGAATTGGTAAAAAATACATGCATATGGTGCTTTAAAACATGACCATCTTCCAAATTAGTGCTCCTTTCACTTATTAGGTCCCATTACACCAAAAACTAATGTATATCTCTATTACACATCTTAATGCTATGATGGTCTAGGATTCTTACTAGTTCCAACTAGATCTTTCCTCTTCTATGACCTATAAATGAGTCCAATCCGAAAAATGAGATGGATTAGGTATATAATTTCTTATAAAAATAACATGAAATACATCATGAATCCTTGATAGAGAAGGTGGAAGTACCATTTAATATGTAAGATGACTAATATTTTACATAATATCGAAAGGCCTGACAAATTATAGAGCTATCTTCGAAGCCTTGCTAAAATTTATAGAGATTTTATATGGTCTAACATGTAGGAAAAATTTGTCTCCTATGTTGAATACATGTGGGGTTTTATTTTGATCTACATAGCTCTTTTGCCTATCTGAAGATATTTTCAAATTATACCTTATTAATTCCATATTCTAGTAGCAAATTAAGTCCACCAATAGCTCTATTTTCTAATTTATCTCATCCAAGTGGAGTTCAACATTTACACCGATATAGAGATTCAAATAGAGCCATATTTATAGTAAAATAGTAAGAATTATTGAATTCAAATTCAACTAGATGGAGGTAGTCTTCCCATTTAGTTTTTTGATCCATTACATACATGCACAGCTTATCTTCAACCACTTGGTTGAGCCTTTCTATTTATCCATCCATTTTTAGATGATATGAAAAATTGAAATTAAATATTGTTCTAAAGGCTACAATTAATGTATGCTAAAACCTTGAAGTAAATAACTTGTCACAACTTGATATGATCACTTCAAGTATGCCATGAAGTCTAACCACTTCCTTTATGAAGTGTTCTATTAATATGGAAGCATCATTTGTTAAGTTTCCAATAATAAAGTGGCCAATTTTAGTGGCCTTATCAATTGCCACAATGATTATATCATGCTTACTTCATGATTTTGGAAGCCCCACAATAAAACAATGTGAGATTACAACCCACTTATCTCTTGGAATATCATGAGGGTACAAAAACTCTCCTAGATGGCAATGTCCAACTTTAACCTGCTATCATTTCAATCATTTTGTTATAAATTTAGTGACATCATGCTTCATTTTAAGCCAAAAATAGAGCTTTTTTATCTCATGCATCATCTTTATACCCTCTGGATGAGCATAATAAGGTGAAATATGCACTTCCTTAAGTACAAAATTTATCAAGTCACCCAAATTGAGTACATAAATTATACCTTTATGCCTTATAAGGCTATATATTACAACATAAAATTTATCAAATATTTTTATTATAGGTTTGTTAGTTGAACCTAATCTTACATCATGGTAAAATACATCAGCAAGTTACTCAAGACTATGGTGATCAAATTTCACCTTGAAAGGATTTACCAGCAAGAAATGTTTCCATTATTTGAGTGCATGAATCATGGAAACAAGATCCATGTCATGAATAGGATATTTATTTTCATGATCTTTCAATTTTTGTGACTCATAATTCATAAGTTTACCATCTTGGGTCAAGATGCCCCATAAATTTCCTTAGAAACATTAGCCCAAACTTCAAAGTGACCATTTAGGTCCAGTATGATAATAATAAGTGTTTTTATAAGTAACGCTTTCAACTTATTAAATGCCTCCTCACACTAAGGGTTCCACATAAATTTCTTGCCTTTGTGTTACAAATAGTTAATGGGGTAGGCCACACTAGAAATGTTTTCTAAAAAATGTTGGTAATAACCAAGGAAATCCATGAAGCTATGTACTTCATGCACATTGGGAGGATCAAGCCAATCTTGAATAACTTTAATATTTATGGTGTCAATAATAATTCCCTATTTATAATTAATCTTTCTGAAGTAATGAATTTCATATTAATAAAATACACATTTGGAGAGTTTCGTATACAACTAATGTTATCTTAGTCTTTGTAAGACTAAATGAAGGTGTTGATCATGCTCAACCTCATTTTTGGAATAAATAATAATTCCATCAATAAAACACAACATAAACTTACCCAAAAAGTCTCTAAATACAACATTCATAAGATTCATAAAAGTTAAAGGTGTATTAATTAATATGAAAGGAAGAACTATGAACTCATATTTCCCATATCAAGTTATAAGAGATATTGTATGAATGTCCTCTTCCTTGATTTTAAGATGATCGTATCTTGATCTCAATTCAATCTTAGAGATTGGTCAAACAAGTCATCAATACTAGGTAAAGGGTAATGGTTTTTTATTGTTACCTTATTTATCATGTAGAAATCAATGAAAATCCTTAATGTACCATCCTTATTCTTCACAAAGACCATCATATCACCCCAATGAAACTCTTGTATATAAACCACATTCATGTAGTAAGGTGATTTATAAGTAAGGGAAAATCTAGGTAGGGTATCAATAGAGAAATCAAATTCCCTCTTGGGTGGTAAACAAAGTAGTTTCTCAAGAAAGACATCCATAAACTCCCTCAAAATAGAAAAATATATGTAAATCAAATCCTTTTCCTTAGGTAATTCCTATAGTCGGACTACATAAATCTTACAACCTTTCCTAACAACTCTTTTTAGCTATAAGGCTGAGAGTGTTTTACATCTTGCAGACCCTTTCATGCCTTACAATTACACTATTTTTCTAAGGTCATTGGTGCATTGCACTCTTTTTCACAAATAATAAAGTGTGTCTTGATGTTCATGCATCCAATCCATCCCAAGGATGAGATCGTAATACCCTAAAGGCATGAGAAAAAGATTCACCTTGGTCTTAAAAACACCAAGATCTAATTATGCTTGTTCTAAACACTCAAGAATAGGCACTTTATTACTAGTATAAAACTTAACCTCCCAACCTTATCTTATCAATATAGGTTTAATATTACATTACCTTGTAAAAAAAGGAGAAATAGATCATCTATTACACTTGAATCAATTAAGATAGTCAAGGGAAAACCATTAATTATACCTCAAGTTTCAATTGGAGTGGTCTAAAAATTAGCATTATGATTATAAACATCAGCATATACATTATGATTCACTATTTGGGTTGATTTCACTTTAGGATAGTCCTTTTTATAGTGGTTTTAACCACATTCATAGTAAACGACGGGTCTATAAGATGCCACTAGAACAATATTATCACCCATGATAGGTCCATGTGGGTAGTTTTGATGTCCTTTATTCTTGTAAGAAGTAGATTTAAGGATCCATGAGACTTGAAATTCCTATTTTGATTAGAAAACTTGATAAAAATTTTATTACCACCATAAAAATTGTATTTATGATATTATTTCGAAAAATTCTTATTAATGGGAAAAAGGTTCTTTGATTTATACTATTACCTACTTGTCTTAAATTCTTGTCTTGGCTTTTGGCAAGACTTTCCTTTTTCTTCAACCATGTAGGCTAGTTCAATTATTGTAATCAATGTCCTTGGGTGCATCATGCATCAATATTTCCTTAAGACCATGTTTGAACTTACTAATCTTGGTTTATTCATCGTGCATATAGTTCACATGATGTAGTAAATTCAAAAACTTGTTCTCATACTCAGTAATAGACATGTTTTCTTGCTTCAAAATTTGAAAATCAATCTTTTTTACTCCTTATAATTTATGTTTAGGCATATTTTATGAAATTGAGCCTCAAAAATAGAATATGATAGGTTTAAAGGTTGATATCCTTTAATATCACATAGGTGATTCCACCATAAAACTATAGGTCCAACTAGATACTAGGTTACCACCCTGGCTTTCACATCGAATGACATGTTATGCAAGTTGAAGTATTCCTACTAGGTACCATCCATGAATTAATTGTATCACCTAATTCCTCATGTAAAAATGTAGGTGGTGGAAGCTTTTTCATCTCTTTGATGATTGGTTCAATAATAGTCAAAGGTAATTCTTAAATTGTAGGTCCTTCTATCTAGCCCATTTTTATTTTAGGTACTTCCTCTTGTGATATCACTTCAAGATTGTTCAATACTTTCTCTTGGTTATCAATCTTTCCTTACAAGGCATTAAGGGTTATCAATATTCTACTAAGGATCTCCGCATGCTTATCAGTTGTAGTCTCACTAACTTCTTCACATTGGGTACCTCATTATTGTTATCAGCATTATTCATGGGTAGATCTTCATGGTTACAAATGGGGATATGGCCATGATAACCCCTTCTTCATCCTCTACCTCTAACCCTAGCTAGGTTGACATTAAAAGGGTTCTTGTGGATGTTGCCTCTACTTAATCATGTTCTAACCATATTGATATTTACAAGTGATTACTTAGTAGACTACAAAATATAAGAAAAACTCATTCCCAAAGTTCCCTAGAGAAGTCTAATATGATACTAGATGAAACAACTAAAATAATTTGGAATTGTATATCAAAGTATGTTTTGGATGTGTATTAGACTAAAATACCTCATTTGATAACACAAACAATAAACTTTTAACACACTCACGTATATGTAACTAGAAATGACAAAGGTGAACTGAGGTAATTAACTAGAGGTAAACACATATAAAAAGTACTATGAGGAAACATATTACTTCATTATATGTTTTATGAGGTTCAAGGTGTATCATTGTATACATACATGGATAGAATCTGAGATCTATATCTGGCACTTGTACTTATACATAAGACCACTTCTTGGTCCTTAACTCTAGGTAAATACTTCACTCTCCTCAGTGGGTTTCTATTCTACTCAAGGATGGTTAAGTTTAAGAATTAGTTTAATAAAGAAGGATAACTCTATTATCCTAAGTTATCATTCAATTTAACATAAGTTTACATCAAAATTATAGGTTACTAACCTTAAATTTAAACATAAACTCAGACAAGTAAACATAATCAAAAAATAGAAATGAATTCAATACATGTATATTTCTAATCATTTATATAACAAAAATTGTTATTAAATAGAAAATAAAATGTATTTAAAACTCAAGGTTTCATTATGCTATTGTTTGAGGTCATAAACGCCTCATAGCCTTTGAGGTCACCACACTACTAGTTTAAATATTTCATACATCATTTGCTTACTAACATGGATGTCATTACTTAGAATAATGATTAATGATATAATTATGATCAACATCATTATCCTATAATCAATCCATAAATGAATTCATATAATCATTAAATTGGTATAGCCAATATGATATTATGAAACAAAAAAGGCTAAGACATCTAATCAATTAAACCTTAATTATCTGCTTATTTCAAGAGAAAAAACTTATGTATTCATTCAATAACTAAATGATTTTAGATAATTATATAGGGAAGGAATCAACTTTCATACAATGTTCTATTATTATCCAATTAAATGTATACCTAATAAACCATTGCATTTATAATTAAACTCATATTTCAAATACACTAAAATATGGAATTAAGTAGCAGAAAATAACACAATCAAAGCAATGAAATCTAGCCAAGTTTAAAATTGAGTGGAACCCAAATAAAATGTTCCACTTAAGAAACTCTTACAATTTTTCCTTTTGGGCAAGCCAAGGGTAGTGAGGCAAGTAAGTTCAACTATCATAAGGGAAAGTGAAAGCACATACAACCTAAGTAAAAGAAATAAGGAAGTGTGTAGATTTTTGTTTTATAATTATGCAACATCAAATGGAGTAAAAACATTATGTAACATGATTATTTTATTATATTGATTCATAAGAATGACACTATCATAATTTCCTTTAAGTTATGTCACTTAATAATATGATCATTATATGCAAAAACATTATACAAGCTTACAAAACATCATGATTAAATTAATGGATTTAGTTAATCCTTATTTCATTCATCATGTAAAGTAAGAGTGAAAGTAATAATTTTCATATCATATATATGTAGCATACATACCTTAAATACAACCAGGTATGTCTAAATTTCATGTTAGAAAGAAAGATTATAGTTTGTTTTCAACATGAACTAGCTACCAGAAATTTGATTAGAATATGCATTGCTAAAAATGAGTACGAGATCCATATGCATCTATGTTAAAGAATTTGTTGCTACATAATGTGATAAACCAAAGGTATCTATTAATCTTAGTTTTCATGCTTATTTTAGGAATATGTAATGATGAATCAATGATATAATTTATATATAATTAACTATATAATCTATTCAAATATTATGCTTCTCTTGGAATTCAAATGAAATTTACATGATAGGCTGTTAAGAAATCTAGTATAAACATCTAAGTAAATCCTAATAAAAATAAAATTTGTAGAGTAGTTCATATATATAGAATTATATATTTATATCAATGTGAAAATGATTATATAGTTTATCTACATACAATAATTTATAATAATCTAACTCAGAAATAAATTAATATTGGGATAGTAATCAGAATGATTCATCAATATGAAATTTAAAACTAGTGGATTAATAACATAATGTACCTAAAGTATATTACCTTCAACCATTAACCATCTTACCCTTAGGCAATGCTCAACTTCTATATAGCTCCAAAACTCATTAATAATCACATGTTAGCATTTAACATGATCAATCTATATAATATAGATTACATACTTACTAGTTCAATGTCAATGCTGACAAAATATAATAAGTAATTATATACTATCTACCTCAATATAAGTGCTAACCAAAATATACTAAGTAATTACAAATAATTTAACAAATTAATAATTTACCGTTCTGCTTTACACATGTGTGAATTCATTGAAACATGGTGTCAAATGTGAACAAATTGATCAGGACAAGCTCTCCCAACTAGTTCCATAAGCCCAACCATCGGTGACCCTCACTACCTCAACCATTAGTATGATGGTGGTTGTGGTAACTAAGAAAATGAAGTGAATTTTTATAAATCATGTTTCTAATAAAATAGACATCTCTAAATAAAAGAATACAAGAAAACAAGTATACGATTCTAAGTTGAGACATGAATAATTACTTTCATCTATAATAAAGATTGAAAGTAGGGAAGGTTAATCATGCCTACCAAATGATATATAATGGATTAAAAATAATACATTATATAGTCTTTGAATTAACCTCCTTAGATCCCTATCCAAATTATGGTCAGCCTTAACCATCCAAACTACCAATATATACTAGTGTATTTATTTAGGTCTAGTCTAGGAATGGTGACCAAACAATAAACAACCAAACAATTAAACCACATAACATCCAATAAATGAATTTATTCAGCTAGAATAATAAATCAAAATATAATATATCATTTTAATGGTTCAATATAACCAAAACATCTCATAAAGGTGAATAAAACTCCTTCAAGCTTTTTCAGTATCATCTTAAGTCTAGCCAAAAAAGACCAAGTATACTCATTCCATTTATCATAGTTGAGTAAGAAGTCAAACACATGACATAAACCAATTAACATGCCTTAAAAATAAATAGGATTGAATTATTAAACATAGTAAAGTTTAATCCCAAAACTTAATCAATTTGTGCCTCAAATAATCACATAATCATAGTCAAAGTTTTTAAACACCCAAATCTTATAAATACAACATAGTGATATGGAATTAAGTCAAGAGACCCCATATAAGTTAAATGCCATGGATAACTCACACCTTTGAATTATTAAAACATAATCACAAAACCCAAATTGATAACTTCAAGACATGATAAAAATATATAAGTATATTTTGTTAACATATGTATATATACCACAACTTTGATGTAAAAGAATAACATAGTTGATATAATCATTAAATGTAAATGATATAATCATAAGCCATTTGAATATTTTTTAAAAATGGTCAAAGTGAAATTCAACAATAACAAACCTAACTAGATATAACTTCAATCCATGAGATATATAAAAAAATCATAACAATCATTGATTATCAAAATACAATGATCAAAAAGTGGCCCAATTACTTTTAAAGTCACAACATATATATAGACATAATATAAAATATAACATAGTCACTAGTATTACTACCAATAGACAAAATATAAACATAATCAAAGATTAAAACCCATTCAGACTTGACAAAGGTTCAAGTCACAATATTTGTAATACATTACACAATCAAATACTTGACGCCAAAATAATCTATGTATGTTAGAATAACACGACCTTGATAATCAACAAATGAGAAAACATAAGAGTACGTATTATGGCCATGAGCTGAGTGAAATAATAGGCAAAACATATAAAAAAGGAGCCCATACCCAACCCAATCTTTAGGTTTTTACATGTATACACTAACTCATTTTATAAAATCCAAACACTCTAACAATAATTATTTACAATGATAATATATATACAAGTGGTTTCAACTAGCTAGGTTAACACAATAGCTTAAATCCATTCAAAATGAAGTAAACAATGAAATAATATAGCTCTCAATAAGCCAAATAAACCCTATGGAGTATAAATTTTATTAAGCCAATGAAATATGTTCATACACGCATAATGAAAATATTTCAATCCATAATAGAAATTAACATATTTAAACAATAAAAACCCTATATTCATGTATATATATCCATTAACCATCTATACATAAATGATATATATATATATATATGTATATATATATATGTATATATGTATGTATATATATATATATATGTATGTATGTATGTATGTATGTATGTATCTATATATTTATATAGATATATACATATGTGTGTGTGTGTGTGTATTTCATCAGTCCTAAGACTTTTGGATACATAATAAGCCTCTTTTATTTGTTTCCAAATTTTTCATAGTAGTCAAATAACTAGAAAAAAAACCTATTTTATATACCAAAGAAAACTCCAAAGGCCAAGATAGAAACCAAAAATCTCAAACATTCCAAGCAAGTTGGGTTCTACAAAGTCTGTCATGGCCACCATAAGAACCAACCTAGTTTCCACTATTCTTTACTCTTTTCCTTCATATTCCTAACCCTATCAACTTCTTCCATATGACATCCCAACTCCCCATTCCTTCCATCAATTTTCCCATACACATTTAATCTTTGTATTGAATGGGAGGAGAGATAAATCCTCCTCCATATCTTAAGGTAAATCCCCCACCAATTTTTCCATAAATGACCCATCTGGAAAACTTAGTCCATAATTCAACCCCTAATAAACAATAATATGGATTAGTAATTAACCCCCATGCTTAACATAGAACAAAATGGATTAGCCACTTAACCCACATAGCTTATTCCAAACACCATATTAATGACATTAAATAATGACCATAGTAAGCAATCAATGTAAATTGATTTTAAATAGAAGATTTAAACTTTAAGTAAACCATGATAAAAACAAAGTCAATTCCAAAAATATAATCAATATTATTTTAATATCATGCCACCACCTTATTATAAGGTGTTATAAGGTTAAAGGGTTAGACCAAGGGGTTGGGGTGTCAAAGTTTCTAAGGGGAGATGTCAAGGGCAGGTCTAGGTAGGTCTTAGGTAATGTGACTATATAGGTAATTAGGATCTACTTAGGTGTGCAAAAATTAACTAAAGAATGTGTATAAGAATAAATCAGAATTGACACAAATATGGAATAAAGATTGCATCCGTAATAAAAATAATGGTAAGTAATAGTAAATAATGGCATTCAACAAGGATAAGGTATTCCAAAAGCAACAAGGTGAAGTATAACAATAAGATACACAAGCACCAAAGTCAAAATAATGACAAACTTAATGGACAATAAGATGTTTGAAGGATAAATACATAAAACCAAACAAATATACCTATTAAACATGTATGATTTGATTAGAATTCCTTTGATTCTAGGAGTACAACCTCTAACATTTGCCTAGCTCATAGATATAACCTAAAACCACCGAAAATGAAATCATATCATATCAAAAATTAATAATTAATTATAGATTAATTATAACATCAATTGTAGTAAAAATTCCATGAAATCATTAAGTATAGAATAAAAAATACAATCCAATATCATTGAAATAGTTCCAACATATATTGCAACTAAGTAACAACCAATAATTAGCTTAACAACAATAATAACAATGTCCTAATAGTAGTACAGATTATAAAAAATGTAGGATCACAACAATTAATTTATTTAGGAAATTAACAAGAGTATGAAAAACATTTAAGATTGGTATTGAGAAGTTTAAGGTAACAAAAGTTATTTGTAAATTTGTCCAAGTGTTCCTTTTTTTAATATAAAATTCACTACTTGGGATGTGTGATTTCTTTATATGGTCTTGAACTAGATCCTACAAATATTATAGCCATTAATGAGTGGCCAATCAAAAATAATGTACATGAGGTTTGATGCTTCATAGGACTTGTTGGGTACTATCTAGGATTCATACAATATTTTTCAAGGATTGCCAATCCCATAACATCCTTTCAAAGTAAGGAAAAATAGTTTGATTGGTCACCTAAGTGTGAAATAAGATTCTTGAAAATGGAACATTTTATAGCCTCAACTCCTATTTTGGTCACACATTATCTAAATAAAAACTTTGAAATCTAGGTTGATTCCTTTAAAGTAGGTGTTTGGGCTGTTTCGACTCAATATGTCAAGGTGGTTTCCAATGAGTCTATAAAATCTCAAAACTCATGAGAAAAAATTCCCAACTCATAATTTAGATTTAACCATTATAATTCATGCACTCAAATAGTGGAAACATTTCCTATTGGGAGAACATTTCAAAATTAAATTAGACCCTATAATTATTATTTACTTGTTCTCTCAAGATGAGTTGAATGCAAGGAAAATAATATGGATATAGTTTATTAGTAATTTTGATATTGATAAATATTATGTTAAGGGAAAATAGAAGAGATAAATTAATTCTCTAAGTAGAAGGACATACATAGTTGTTATCTCTATCTTGAAATATAATTTTTAATATTTTGGTGCTTGAGAAATAAAAATAAAACTCCAAATGATTGGAAATGTTTACTAGTTTAGGATCAAAAAGTTATGACTTTAATTTTTTAGTATAGCTATATGGGTTATTAGGAGACAAAGGTATAATTTGTGCTCCAAAATCAGGTAATTTAATGAAATAAATCATAGATGAAGTCCATTTAGAACATCATTATGTTCACCCTGGTGTCACAAAGATGAGATGAGAGCTAAGAGGGTTGTATTTTTGGCCTGATATGAAGAAATATTTGGTTGCATTTATATCCAAATTTTTTAATGCCATTATGTTAAATATGATCATGGCCATATTGTAGTTTTGATTTATGCACATTTAATTCTAAAAAGGAAATGGATTGTAATATCAATGAATTTTATTATGGTATTACCTAAATATTGAAATAAGCATGATTCAATCCTAACTATGATTGATAAACTTACTAAAGTTTCTTATTTTATAGTAGGTAACACTACAGATGATGTTTCCATTGTTATAAAAATGTTTGTAACATACATGTTTCAATTTCATGCTATACTTGAAGTGATCATCTTGGATACAGATAAGTTATTCACTTATTAGTTTTGGCAATTTATGATGGTTCTCTTTGGCACTAATTTAAATTTAAATTTATCCTATCACCCAAAAATGAATGGTCAAACTGAAAGGATAAATATGATTGTTGAATACATGATAAGAATCTATATCAATGATTATCAATATAAGGAGGAATATTTTCTCCACCTAGTAAACTTTTCCTATAATATTACCTATCATACTATAATTGATATGACACCTTTTGAAGCCTTATATGGGCATAAATGCATTGGGATGGGATAGTCTATAAAATCACATTTTTTTAGGCCTATAATTTTTTCATGAGTTTGATGAGAAAATAGTTGTTATTTGTCAAATTTTCAAACTTACCTCTGATCAATAAATTTTTTATTGATTTGAAAATATCAAATAGAGAGTTTGAGGTATTTGACAAAGTATTTATAAGAGTAAGACCACACAAAATCTCCATCAAGTTTGGAAAAATTTAAAAACTTGCACCACACTATGTCATTCCTTTTGATATATTGTAAAAGATCAGTCTAGTGGCTTAATGACTAGCTCTTCCTCCTCTATCTATAATACTTGGCATTTTTGATGTAACTTTATTTATAAAATATGTATCAAACCTATCTCATATTATAGATTGTAATAATATTCAGGTGGTAGATGATGAAATAATATAGTTGGATCCAATCATGATTTTATCTCATCACAACATTAATTTGTGTAATATAATATTTTAGAAAGTATGATCCAATCAGATTGAATGGGTGAAATAAGTACTAGCTAAGAATATGAATATATTTTTTGGCATTACTATCCTCACTTATTTTATCCCCCTGAAGATGGTGAAAATACTAAGGAGGGGTGGATGTCATGACCACAACTACTTAGCTTCTCATCATGAATATTTATGAGGACTGTTATGTTACATTGAATTTATGTTGTAGACATTTTGATGATTTCCATAACATTTTTGTATTTCAAACTAATTTTATATATTTAATTCAACATTAAATTCATTTATCATTAGTATGATTATTCATGATCATGTAGTATTGATGCCTTTTATGGATATGGTTGTAGGTGTTGGCTATGATGAGATATGTTGTATTGGGAACCTTGTATGTAAGAGTGATGGTGTAAAATGCATGTAAAAACATGATGCAAATAGGACCATAACCTTGAATAAAAGCCATTTTATTTGATTTTCTCTTGAGTTATGTTATGCAATTATAATGTTTAGTTGATTTTTGTTATTTAATTTTATTGTTATGATATCAAATTTTGTTATTATTAATAAACCAATCAATATTATGTTGAGAACTATATTATTCTAATGCCAATAAAACAATTTCAATAAATCATGATATGTAATTGGCATCAATGTGTATTTAAAAATGGATGTTGGGGCTCATGTAACCTTTGATAGGTTTGTTTACCTTAATCATAAGATTGTTTGGAGGTCTGAATGCATATTGCTAATTTTTATTTAAACTTAATTCTATGGGATGTATATTGAAGTAAGAACTTATGTGATATTGATGGGGAGTAACAACTATTAATCTATGCCAATATGATGTAAACATACTTTTTAAAACCATTAAAGGAACCTTATGGTGTATAAGGGTTTAACTTTAAATAATTTAATAACTAATATGAGACTTTATGGAGTTATCTTGAAGATGGTATTTTACATGAGTATGTTATTACTCCTTTCAAATACGATCAGGATTAGATGGCCTAATCTTAGTTACTTACTTTAATTAATTTTTCTTTAAATTAATCTCTATTCATTTTATTTTTCTAATATGAGTAACTCATATAAGGGTGATTTTCTAAGAGTGCCACATTTAATAAAAAAATGAAGAATTTTATTTCATAATACTTCACTATTGATCATTAATAAAAGGAAGGTGACATTAATTTAATAAGAAGAATTTAGTTTCACATTAGTATGGTAAATGAGAAAAACACTAATGAAATAAAAATAGGTATAAAAATATGGAAATCCATTAGATAATAAACTCTATTAGTTAAATAGTGACAATTACTATGGTGGCATGGTAGACTCAAGCCTTCCATAAGTAACCAAAAATATTTATTAGTTTTTTAAGCATCCATGAGAAAAGTGGTACATGTTGTAACTATGGTCATTGTTACCAATAATGAGCTTAACTAGGCTTGTCAAAGTTACATATGATGAATCACTAACATGGAGCTCAAAATTTTAAATATGAATTCTTGTATTCTTTAAATTTAAATGTAATAGTTTAACCCTTTTGAAGGAAGTGGTGCATTTATGTTGTGCATGTATCATGAAGGTTATTATATTCATTAGTGTGTGGTTAAGTAAATTGCTCTTATCTAACTTGACATAAATGTCTAAGCATTTCATTATATGTAGGTTATTTAAATATAAATTTAGAATGTGTATATGTAAATCAATTATGTTATTAAATCAATGGTACTAAATTGAATTTGTGTTGAAAATTATTGAGTTCAACTCTTAGAAATATGTTTGTTTTAACTCATATTTTGGGGCTTATAATGAAAACATTTATAATAAGGGGAAATTGAGGGGAAAAAGACTAAGAGAAAGGTTAAAAGATTATACAAAGGTAGAAATATCTAGGTTTACGTATATTTAGGTGGATATCCTTGCATCATCATTGGATTTATCATGGAATGTTTCACCATACAAAATTTGGGTGCCTACAATATTAAGCTTCTAAAATACATAACTTCAACTATATATACCTTAAAATTAAATCATAACAACTTAAATAAATATGAATAATTATTTTATTAAAATAAAATATTTTGAAATAAATTAGGCACTCCATTTTTCCATTAAAATTAATATATAGACTTGTAACTTTAGGCTCTTAAACATGCAAGGAGAGAAACATAAATTGGCTAAGTATTTAACTTTATTTTTAAATTAAAGTTTATTTAAATTAAATAACCATGTTAAATCTAAACTATTAATACTTACAAAAAAATTATAAATTTTACATATTTATTTTCATTTACTTCTTACATATGATTGTCATTTCATAATAACACATATACAGAAGGGAAATGGTGTATACACACTTTAAACTTGCCTCAAAAAACATATGAGATATTAAAAAATATTGTAAATAATTTAAAATATTTGAATGGATTCCAAATAACCAAATATAAAATTTTACATTTTTAAAAACACTTTAAAGATATATATAACCCTTTAGCTTAACATACATAACTTCAAGGTCATATCAAGGAGGGGCTCACCTTCCATCATTGTGTTTCTTTAGACACCCCTAGTCCAAGGATTGCCATATTTAGTCATTTATAATGGAATTAAGGTATTCTAAGTTATGAAATGGGTTGATTCACACTTTACAGGAAGGGTATACTAGGAAACACCTCTAACATTTGTGCCAAAAAACATACATATAAAAAATAAAAAAGTGTTCCAAATGGGACATACTGTAATCAATTTTAATAAGGATACATATATATTTTCTATAATATTTAACTACTAAAATCCAATAAATTAGTGGAGGATGGCTAGGGAAAAATAATTCATCCTATCCATTCTACCACATCAATGTAATAGGATGTGAGAAACATAAAATTGAATTTTAAATACTAAAAACATGATATTCAAAATATAAAATTTAGGTGGGAAAAATCTATTTGAAATCAATCTTAATACAATCTATTAAAATATATGGCCTTAGGCCAAAAATATATACAATCGAGTAGAGGATTGCAAACAATATGCCTTTACAATCCATAAGAAATTTATAATATTTTAATGATGGTAACCCCATGTTTTTTAAAATTAAATACATTAAACATGAGGGTGTACATATAATTCCTACCTCATATTATCCAGTTGATAAGTAACATCCCTTTTTATAATGTTCATATTCCACCTTGAATCCATCTTCAAAGATTTTCCTCCTAATATGTCCAAGCTTGAGATCCAAATCCATTTTTTTAAATGAAAAAATGTGTGAATAAAGAATGATTTCCATATACTTATATTTAAATAAATTAGTACTTGAATAATGGTAAGATGACACTTGCTAGTTCCCATTCCTTTTCCTCTATCTAAAATTATTTTATAGATTTTATTAATCTTACAAGG
Source organism: Torreya grandis (assembly GCA_037957365.1). NCBI lineage: Eukaryota > Viridiplantae > Streptophyta > Pinopsida > Cupressales > Taxaceae > Torreya > Torreya grandis. Next base: position 1,209,386 of record JARHVA010004499.1, read on the forward strand.
TCGATTCCCTTTCATAAATGGCACGAGGGAAAGTATTGCTATCAAAAAAATATATATATTTTCCATTTAAATTATAATAAAAATAGTATCTATAAACTAAAATTATATCTATAATCCTAAAAATACTAATATATATATATATCCATTTTGGTCAAAAGGATCTAATTTTAACACAAAATATTTAAAATTAAACTTATATGACCATTCAAAGTTTTAATTTCAATTACATTAGAATATTTTTAAGTGGTTACATAATTCTTTATCCCTTTTCTTTATTTTGAATTATAAAATAGGTCAATAAATTTATAAATTATGGGTAAATGGGTTATTAATAGTGTTATGTTGCCTAAAATTACCAAAATTCAAACTAGTAACTAGAACACATTTATTAATAGAATTCAAGATAGGTGTCAAATAGTGACACTACACATAAATAATCATAAAATTTAATACAAATTTATTCATAAATACCTTTATTGTCCACCTATATTCCTGCACATAAATTCAAAAATAAATGTTATTTCTTCTAGGATAGTTGAATCAACTCAACTTGAAACAATCTAAAATAACATGCACATAAAAATATAATGTATACATAGAAGCATAACAAGATTC
>JARHVA010004499.1:1215000-1332500 GCA_037957365.1 Torreya grandis
AAACCCACAGTAACAATTATTTAATCCAAATTTAAGGATACTATATAGTAGTGTTGGTAATGAGACCTTGTTCATAGATTGTGACAGTCCAAGAACGTGAGGACTGAAGGTTTATTGAAATGTATTGGTCCAAGAAGATCATTAATATTAGTGAGATGTTATATAGTTATAGTTAAAATATTTATAGTAGGCTATATTATAAAATTAGATATAAATAATGAACTTTTAAGGCATTGTCCACAGGAAATAATAAACTCTATCAACACAGGCAAGACCCTTTGTTTTCACCCAGTCATATGTTAAAGAAAGAAGGCATAGGATTGAGAAAGTGAAGGGAAATGAATTTTATTGGTTATTTGTGTGGTATAAAATTAAAATAAGGTATTTATAGTAACCTTTTGAATTTTTTAAATTCTTTGAATTAAAACATACCTTAAACCTTTACTTAGTCTTACATAGTCCTTCCTAAGAAGACAAATTATATGTTTTGTTGATTACAAAATTTAACAAGATTGAAAAATGATTATAAACCAATTAATAAGTTTTAAATGGTAAATAAATACCTTAGATATGTCTTATTTTGGATTAAAATGCTCCAAAATGGAAAATATTTTAATTTGACTCTTCTCAGCCTATGTAGAACCAAAACATTAGCTAAACTAGGGTTTCTAAACTAAAAAATACATAAGTTTTGAATGAACTTGTGAAATTGTAAAAAAATTCATAATATAAGGTTATTAAATTCCCTATATAATATTTTCAACGTTCTAGGTTAATACCAAGTCTGTATAGTACGAAACTAGTATTGTGGGTGTATTAAAGGGTTAGAAAGGCCTAATCAGGTAGGTGTTAACAAAGGAAAGGGTGTCTATTGAAAGATTTAAGTCTCGAAACTTCACAAATACCTATAAATATATATATGGTGGTATAATATTGTCTTATGTCTTCACGTAAGTTTACATATTCTTCAAACAAATAGAAAAGGTGAAAAAGGGCTATAAGGGAATGGTGGCACTAAAGAGGTTGAAGAGTGAAAATGAATGATTTATTTTGATTGAGAGGTTTTAAAGGGTTATAAAAAGTGTAATGTAATAATTTAAGATTACTTATGAAATTATATTGAGTCCATGATACCAATAACAAGATTTGGTGTTTTGAAGCCTTTGAAGGTTGTCTAGTGAGGAGCTAGTGAGTGAGTTATTGAAAAGAAGGTGAAATAGTGAATGGATATGAGTTAATGGAGTTCATTAAATATTTTAAGTGTTATATTAATAGTGATATATGATTATAAAGTGTTTAATAAATATAACAATGGAAGGAGACTATATAACCTAGTGAACACGTTAGAAGACATCAGTGAAGGAAGGAGTTTGTAAACAAATAAAAGTATTAGAAGTTAAAATATAGATTAATATCTGTGTACATCAGATCTATGATGGTGATTATGAGTATTTTAAGCTATACCTATAAATAATTTGGTATTAAAGTGAGGTAAATTCTTGATTCATTTTATTTTTAGTTATTTATTAAGGATTGTCCTTTTGAGATAAGCAAGGTGTGCTATGAGATTATATGAGATAACATGGAAGGTTATTGTGAGAGAATATTATGTTTTAGGTATGGACTATTGAATTTATTATATGTAAATTGGAATTTTTTAAAAGATAAACTAAATTCCAAAATTCCAATGAGAAGGACTTGAAGCTAGTCAAGAGAAGATTAGTGAAGATGAAGTAAAGAAAGCATTGAAGTTCAACTGAGAAAGAGAAGAGGAAATACTCCAAGAGAGAGTAAAGAGGGATAATATAAGTATTAGATATAGTAATATAGAAATATAATCATACCCAAAAGATATCTAAGAGGCATGAAAGTATCTTGTTAAGAGAGAGGTCTAAATAAGGCCTAGGAAATTAAGGAAAAGTGAAGATGGATGTAGGAAAAGATGTGAAAGATATGATAAGAGATTTGGGGTAGAATTTGGAGAAGATATATCTCATGGTGAAGCTCATGAAAGGAAAAATAAGAAACTATCTTGGATTTAGTGTGATAAATAATGTGAAGTGGCCACTAGATCTACTTAAGAGAGAAAAAAGGCACAAGATGAGTGTCTTGAGGGAAAATAAGAAAAGAGAGAGTGAAGCCTATAGAGGAATCAAGGATGAGGACTTTCCAAGAGAGAAAAAACATAAATAAGTTAATAAAAGGGTTATAGTTTATGACAATAAGGAGAGAGAAGTATCAAGATAAGAACTTTAGAGGGAAGTTAAATAGAAGAGAATAATCTCTATGTAAGAGACATTCATGGAGACTATGTAGTCTCTTATTTATTACTATAACCTTTATTTTGAGTGTGTGTATGTAGGTATAAACTAAATTTTTATGAATTCCAAGCATAATTCCTTAAATCTTATGAAAAATGTTCCTAGTACATTACCCATCAAGAAGAAATAAGAATATAAATAAAGACAACCTATTGTAGAAGATAAAATGATAGATATTGAAGGCATTCAACATGTTGAAAATGAAATAGAAGAGGAATTCTATGATGCTATGACAAGTATTATACTTTTTCAAGAGATATAAATAACCAAGAATACATGAAGGCAAATCATGAATATATGAGAGAATAAATGACCTTAAAACAATCATATATAGAGGTAAATAAATGCTTAAGTGTTAATTTTGATTGCACATGTGAAAGGAAAGAAGCTAATATGTATATTGAAAGAAAGAAGAACAAGGTAAAACCCTAAAATATGGTACATGGACATGGATATGTTTGGCCTGAGTGGATCAAAATATCAGGTGATGAGAAGGAAAAGGTAAACCTTAAGAAAGAGGTCATGTAAGGCAAGAATGAACATAGAGGCAAAGAGAAAAGGACATGTTACATCACATTGACATGACAAATTTTCAAACAAAGAAGCATGAATAAAGAGAGATAAGAAATAAATTTAAGTAAAAGCATGGACAAGGTAGAAAATGTGTTTATTAAAACATGAAATGGGTGCACAAAGATAGTATAACAAGTACACTTCAAGAAGGCATAGAAAAAGATGAAAATGACAAACTCAAGAAACAAATAGAAGATAAGGTAAAGACAATAAAATACCAAGAGATGAAGGTGAATCTATGTAAGTAATATGATGGGTGTAAAAAATATAAGTGGACCCCAAGTTTGATTTATAATGTTATCTAGGATGATGCATATGAAATTGATTCAAATAATGAATATATTTTGTACATAAAAATAATAACATTAATGGATGAGCTTGTGAAAAGGCAAGGTGAGGATGAAGCACTTCACAGAGAGATTACCAAAATTTATTTGTAGCCAAAGGATATTTATTTGACTCTCATGAATTAGGAAGTGTAATGACAATTCCAGAATCAAGATGCCTAAGAAGATGAATAACAATATGGTTAAAATTTTGATGAAGTTGATTAAGAGGTGGATGCTCTCAAATTGAAAGAATAAATGGAGATGCTAGAGAAGATTTTTATTCCATTGAAAGGGCTATAAGTAGGTGAAGTAAATCAAGATAAGTTCAAGGGTGAGCTAAAAGAATAATCAATAATGGAATAGCATTAGGAAGCACACAGATTTATGCAATCAAATCCATAATCAAGTGCACTAGATAGAAAGTAATGGGAACATAAGAAAGATAATACAAATACTAAAAGGACTTAAAAACTAAGACACATAATAAATTTATTTATAAGGATCATATTTATTATGTTCATTTGATTTCTTCTTATCACTATTATAAATACCTCTTATTTGGGTGTTATGGCCTTTCATAAAATTTCTTGTGAAAAACCTCCCTCAACATGTTTTCCTCTTACTTTAGGGTATTCCATTGCTTCATCAATGAGACCAATTACCTTCCAATTTTATGAAAGATTTCATGAAAGTCTAAAAAATTATGCCTAGTCCCATCATGGAAGTACATCATTTCATTATCTTCATCCTTCCTCCAAAATTTCACCACTTTCATTTGTTAAATTTTAACTTTGGGGTTTTTAATGCCCTGATAGAACTCCAAGCTTTCACTAACCTTATTTCCCACATTCTTCTCCTAAGTAGGAGAGTCACATGACTTCATTTTTATTTCTTCATGGCCACTCAAGGGTGAGGATTAGACACTAGGTGGGGGGAAGGAGATGATTCTTCCTCCCCATTTTTAGCCGAGTTATCTAAGGCCTCCCCCAATATTTTAACCTTGTTACTTTCCCCAAGATTTATCTTAATGATCCACATAGGTTTTCCTTTGTTTATTAGAATAAAAATCATCCCTTGGTTGATTAGGTCAAAAGAGGTATGATATTTTAAGTTTAAAATAGGGGATTCTAGAGACACAAGCAGATATTAAGGGGGGCTTATATAGTGACCCTTAAAGTGATTTAAATATATAAATTGATGCAAAAATATGTGTGTAAATTTCCTTCTAGAGTTATATATGTCATTAACTGAAGGCAAATGTCATGCCACCTCCTTGGAAGGTCCACCCTAGGGAATCCCTTTTTATCAATGTAGAATCTATCTCAAAACAAATATTCATTAACTTATTATTTTCCTCTTATCCTTAAAGTATTCGGTGCCTTCAGAGGACATGCTATTAACATACTCAACCATCACAGAGGTGATGTCAACCCTAATGCATTTGAATGTAACTTTATACTTTTTCCATCCCATAGTAAAATCCTTGACCAACAACTCATCATAACCTTTAATATAGAGCATAATCTTAGTAATCCCCTCTTTTTAGCTTCCTAAAAACTTTATGGGTTCATCTGGACTTAGAAACAAGAGATGTGATCACACCAATCCCTATTTCCCCCCACGCATATGTTCTTTATACTTTTTCCATCCCATAGTAAAATCCTTGACCAACAACTCATCATAACCTTTAATATAGAGCATAATCTTAGTAATCCCCTCTTTTTAGCTTCCTACAAACTTTATGGGTTCATCTAGACTTATAAACAAGAGATGTGATCACACCAATCCCTATTTCCCCCCATGAATATGTTCTTTTTCTAATTAGGTAATGAAAATTATAGTGTTAAATGGCATTTTGAGCTTCTTCTATTTTATTTTTCCTAACTATTATTACTAAAATTCTCTTTGGTATGATTTATTTCATCCCTACATTTTAAATGAGTGTCATAATAATGACTTAGTGTGAACTAGGCTTCACTTAGGTAGGATCACCTCTCACATGTGTATCTCCACTACTTGACTAAAAGGATTAAATTTACAAATCATGAGTGATAAAGGAAGAGATATGGGAGTTTATTAGAGGGTCCAATACATTTAGATAAGTTTGGACTAGACACTCCAATATTTTTAATAGCATCAACAACTAAATTTCCCTCCCAATATATTTGGGAAATTTTGCACTTAGTGGTTAACTAGAGAAGACCAATAGCATTTTTAATGATTTGACTCATAGAGTGGGAGTGGTTCACCTTGACCAAAAGGACATTGAGTATTTTAAATGAATATGCTTTGATTTTTAAATTTGGTATGTTGAGATGGATTTCTAATTGGATTCCTCAAAGGGAAGCTTTGGCCTCAAGCACATGGTTAATTTGTACCCACTTTGGCCCCACACAGGTTACAATAGCAGCCCCAAAGTTATCTCCGATGACACCACCACCACATGTATTGTATAGATTGACCTTGAATTCTCCATCAAAATTTATCTTTATCCAACATGGGGAGGGGGGGGGAGAACTCCCATTTAAAGAGTCTTTTGGACACATTATTCATGGGAGGTCAGATTACATTTGTTGAGGATAACCTGTTTAGCCTCAGAGGAAACTAATTTATCATTGGGTATCACCACACACTAATTATCAAAAATATCATCCTGTTACCTATGAAAGGATATCAAAGGGTTGTAAATTTTATGATAAAAAATTATATACATTTATGGCATACCATATTTCCTAGAATAAGTGGGGAAGGGATAGGGACCAAAGGAAGGAAAGGAGGGAAGCTTCGAGGGGGGTTCCACTAGATGATGAGATTAATATTGGAGGTGGGATTAACCCATGACATGTTTAAAAAATGAAGGAGGAAATTATATAATTATGACCTAAAGGGGAAATCAAGGAAAAGGTGAAACACATATTCCAACATAGATTTATAGAGAATTCACTTTTTGGGGATGGTCATTCTACATTTGGTCATATTATCAAAAGTGAGGATTTTATCCTAGGCCACAAGCTAGAAAAAGTTGTTGAACTTAGGGGTGAGGTGATTTATAAAAAGGTTTCTCTAGTAGGTCTAATCCTCCTCCTAGTCTTGGTTAACCAGGAAACTTGATTTCACCAAGTACTGCCCACTATCTTGTGTCATCCATAAAAGGGCGTCTTATTTAGGGAACACCACAATATGTATTTGTTGAATTTGAGAATTGAGATTTTCAATTTATTAAGAAACTTATCCTTTTTCCATCTCTAAATATAGGGTCTTTGACTTTATTATTTTTTCCAAGTTTTTTTAGTAGTCCTTAACCTTAGGGCATATGGAAGTTTTTAAGGTCTCCTTGATGATGTTCCAGGGGGAGAAGAAGCTAGGGGATAGAGTGTGAGACACATATATTACTAGAAGTCAACCTTTTATCCATTTCTAACCTACCATATACTTCCCATCCTAAGTATGGAATTTGATATTAAGATGGCCTTATATAAGGTAGATCCATCTAGGGGGCCTCTTCCTAAAGAAGGATATATTCCTTCCTGCCCTCTAGGTACTTTTATTTGATGATCTTAGTATATTGGTTTTCTTCCTTCACTATTTTCCCCCGAAATATTATAGTGAGATATTGATTCATGCATTTTATTATTCTTATTCAGAGTCCTTTAAGGGCCTTAGGGAGGCAAAATTCTCCCCAAACCACTAGTGGGAATCTAAATCTATCTTTTATGCCCCTCCATAGGATTTTTTTTTGAATTTAGTCTATTCTCTATGAAATCTTGTTGGGGATGCAAAATAGGGTCATGAAATAGACTAGTATACTTTTCAAGGAGCTTTTGAGGAGTTATAACTTGTCTACCTATGAAAGTATTATTCATTTCTAGCCTGCTAAATTTTGATAGACTATATCAACCAATGGGTTATAGAATTTCATTTTCATCTTGATTTCAAAAAATAATATTCTAAGATATGTTGAGTGTAAATTATTCATATTACATCCCAAGATGCCATTTAGTCTATTTTATAGGGGAGGTGGGGTATTTAAGAAGTATGTAGAGATTGTTTTGAAGTTAATGCACTATATTGATGCCCATTCATAGTCCACAGTGATGGATTTGAGTGATTTTACTTTCACCACTAATGCTTCTACAAAGAATAAATTATCATATATGAACTAGTCATCAATGACCAAGACTAATTTTTGGGCTATCTTTAGCCCCTTGATTAAGCTTTGATATTTGGCCACTTGTAAAATTCTACCCAAAGTTTCTACCATAAAAATGAATTAATAATGATAAATAAGATCACCCTATCTTATCCTTTAGTTGGATGAGAATAATCCTTTAGGAACCCCATTAATCAGGATTGAGTACATGTGGGTGGATATGCAATTATGGATCAATACCCTAATATTAACTTTAAAACCAATCCTTTTTAGCACCTTGTCTAAAAATCTCTAAGATACCCTATCATAAGATTTTTTCATATCAATTTTGAAGAACATGACTTCATTAATAGAGTTCTCCATTGAGTGCATGGTTTCATATATAATTATGTTGTCATCAATGATCTACCTACCCACCATAGAGGTACCTTGTTGTTCAATGATGACCCATTCGAGTATGGGTTAGAGATGAGTAACCAACATTTTTTTGTATATATTATTAATAGTGGAGCATAGGCTTATGGGTCTAAAATATTTTAGTTAATTTGTTCATAATTTCTTGGGGATGAGGATCAAGAATTTATTATTCAAGTCTTTTAGGATAGTCTTATCTCTAAAGAGTTCATAGACTATGACCTCCACCTCTAAGTGCATGATGTCCTATAACCTTTTGAATAAAAATGGGGGTAAATCATTGAGACCTAGATCCTTATTTACTTTCACTTCCTATCTTACCTCCCCCAAGAATGAGGGTTTGTGGAGTTCATGATTATCCACTTAAGAGATGACACAAGAAAGGTTTTAAAAACTATAAAATTCAATATAAAGGTTAGCAAAACCTATTTTGTTTAACATGATTTTAATGTGGAGAATGATTTTTTCATTGATAAATTATTCATATTTACTTTTAGCCCCATCTTATAGTATAATTTTAAATATTCTATTATAATTTATATTTATTGATGTAGTTTAAATAAATATATTTGTGTATTTATCCCCTTCCTTTAGCTAGGTGCATCCAAACTTTTGCTTCCAAATAGATTCCTCTTTAGCCTCTAGGTTATGATAAGATATGAATAGATTCTTATCAGTATTAGATCAGTTTCCATCAGATAATTAGATTTCCATTTTTTCTTCTAAGATATGAAGATCATCAAGGCATTCTTTTGGTTTAAGATGTTCATGAATACATCTTTATTCCATACTTTGAGTTTGTCTTTGATATGCTTGAGTATTTTGGCTAGGATGAACATGTCAGTGTTAATTATAGGCTCCATCCACCATTATTTGATAGATTTGTGGATATCCAAGTGCTGAATCCACATGATCTCAAATTTGAAGGCATAATTTTATATTTGGAAATCTTTTCTCCTTCAAAGATGATTGGTTTTTTATTTGACCTAATTCTTAACAAGGAAGAGAGAGTGCTAGACAAATGTAAATCCTAATTGAGAGAGACTATAAATTAGTCTAAAATTACTTAGATGAGGTTCACCCCCATTATTTTTTTGGTCTAGGTGAAGGGGTTTCCTTTGAGGTTAACATCCACCAATTCAAATCTTGTGTTGAAGTTACCTAAATCTGCCACACTTTATGTGAAGTCTAGATTTTAGATTTTCTTTTAGGATAGATTTAAGGGAGAGTTCAAGTCTCCCACCATAATCCATTTCCATTTTTTATATATTTTCCTAAAAATTAGTAGTTCTTCCCATAGTTTTTCCACCCAACTCATGTGTTGGGAGCATATAAGTTGGAGAGGATCTATTCTTCCTTAATAATGTTGTCTTTGAACAAGATAACTATTTGGTTATTAATATTGGTTATAATTTATCCATCAAGGCACTATGTGTTATAGAGTAATGATAGACCACATAAAACCTTTTTGGATCTAAATCTAGTACATCCTAATTTAAAACATTATTTATGAATAAAGGTAGCAAGGATGGTCTTTTACATATTAGTTTCTCATAATAAAACTAATAGAGGATTGTGTTTATTTCTAATGTTTCAAACTAGCCTTTGTTTACTAGGATTATTGAGACCCCTTATGTTCCTTGAAATGAGCTTCATTTTTCAAACTTATGGAAGTGACCCTTAAGGGTTTTATAAATCCCTTTCACTATTTTATTGGAAATTTACTTTTTCTTTAATGAGAGGTTTGATACTTGGCCTTACTATCTTGATGTTTCACCCACCTCTATTTTCTTTCTTCTTTTTTTCAATTTAACTAAAGTCCACTGATCCTTTCTAACTTGATAGTTGTTTTAGGTATTAAGGAATTAGATAACTACCCCTATTATTTGGTTCTCCCCTTACCAGATGATTCATTGGGAATGGGAGATAAGAGACCCCATAGTGAGGGGATAGGTTGGCCAATCAGAAGCCCTTCTTAGATTTGTATGGGGGATACTAGATTAGCTTAGTGGGATCAATTAGATCATGACACCTAAATTTTATAGTGGAACTAGGGTTGATTATCATAATGATTCCTTGGTCATGATAAAAATAATTAATGAAGGGGGGAAGGTTCAACAAGAAATATTTTTGTTAAGTTCCCACCTATAGTGTTGGGGATAAAATCACTACCCTATGTCATACTAGTGGGGGTGGAAAGGGTTAGTAGTATGTCAGTATGAGGGAAATCAGGGGGAAAAATAGAAAGGGGATGAAAAGGGGTGGGAGGGGACACAATTGGTGGTGCCTCTAAAGCATGTTGGGCCTCCAAGGTCGAGAAATATAGGGTCTTTAACTAGGGAAATAGATGTCTAAGGAGAGGGGGAAGCAGGGACTTTTGTTGGGCAAGTGAGGGTGTAGGAGAAAGGGAGTTTCCTATACTAGACCACTTTTAGGATCTAGGGTAGGGATTGCGATAGAGGATAAATGTTTTTCATGTATTTCAAATTTGTGTTTTTCAAGATAATTAATTATCATATAGATAGTGGAAAGTGTACACAATATTTAGAGATGTACACATGATAAAATTATGCCAATATATGTCAAAATTTATGTTTACAAAGATCTAATGCTAGATTTAGGTGTCTATAAGAATAAATTTAATAAAAATAAAATATATTAATGCACTCAAAACTTAAATGGTGATAATGATGATTTAATGCATGAAGATACAAATTATGGGTGTATTTATGACCCAAAACATATAGATTAGTATTTCACCCAACATTATGTGGGATTCATCACATACATATTTTCATATTTTATTTTGTATAAGATTTGATTCTTTTCTTTAAATTACATTTTATTTATTGTATATTATGATATTTTTCATATTTTTAATTTATACATATATTATGACTCATGATACCTTATCATCTGCTTCTTGAAATTTTTGCTACACATCAATCATTCTAATACATATGATATTTAGACTATGAATCTAACTTCCTTAAAATTTATAATATAATTTTTATCCCTATCTCCATGGTGACTATCTCATTTGAATACTTAGGTTCTCTTCTCACTATTTTTTAATACTCAATACTTAGTGTGTAACATTATACTATTCATGTCAATGAAATTCTACTTGATGGTAGATTTTACACTAGTCATGCTCAACTAATTCTAGCACTTCAAGGATATATAACTTTTATAAAACATTAGACATAGCCTCCAGTGTTCTATAAATTTGAATTAAAAAAATAAAAAAATTATTTCCCTTTATCTTGGTCATGTGATACATATAATAATTCCTTTCTACCTACACTAGATTATCTTTTATTCATTTTATCACATGTTATTATCATTGTATACTTTGAGTGGATTATCATATAGGATATATGTGTTACATATGCTAAATTAAACATAATATTTGATTGGTGAATCTTCACATAAACATATTTTTCATAATGACATGTTTATAGATTACTATTTTATATATCAAGCTAATTTATATACATTATACATATATTTATAGCATTTTCATTTAGATTATATACATGGGTTATAAATGTGGTTATTACATGGAAAATTTTATCTCATACCTTGTCATTGATACAAAAACACACACACACACACACACACACACACACACACACACACACACACACACACACACACACACACACACACACACACACACACACACACACACACACACACACACACACACACACACACACACACACACACACACACACACAGACACACACACACACACACACACACACACACACACACACACACACACACACAAACACACACACACACACACACAGACACACACACACACACACACACACACACACACACACACACACACACACACACACACACACACACACACACACACACACACACACACACACACACACACACAAAACATTTATACCATATCATTATGATTTATATTTTTTGTATGTTTAATTATTATACCTACTTTTGTAGACATACATCACCTATTTGGTACATATTTTTCCATAATATCTAGGAAACATGCCCCATGTCTCATTGATCTCTCTCTCTCTCTCTATCTCTCTCTCTCTATATATATATATATATATACACACACATACATACATTATATATATATATATATATCTATATATATATATATATATATGTATATGTATATATATGTGTGTGTGTATATATATATATATACACACACACACACACACACACACATATTATACATATACATATATATATATATATATATATATTTCATATAGATAATTTATTGGTAAACATTATTTATCCATTTCACTTTTTTAGTCTATCATCTATATATTTCCATGTTAGGGGAGGTACGATAGTTTTTCATTAGATACTAAATTGAGAATCACATGAGATTAAATTTATAAACATATATTCATGAATATAATTATATGTATCACATTACCTATAATTTAGAATCATTTATCCTATATCACTTTTTTTTTAACTACATTATTTACATTCCTTGAATTACTACAATAGTGGGAACCTACTTCATGTACACATTTTCATCTTGGAACATTGTGATTGTCATAATTAATATTACATGATTATATATATTAAACTTTGTTTTACATTTATAATACATTTAAAACATGGGAATTATACCTAAATTTTCCTTATGTGTCACCCATTTTACATATCCTACACAAACAAGGACATACTCATGATCATTATATTCATTTGACCTTTGAGATTCATTGATCATATATGTACCTATATTTTCCTATGTGGTCATGCTACCCAAAAATATATATCTATGAGAATTATATTGAAATACATTATCCCATAACAACCTTGTATATAACATTATTGCATCCATGGCTATATATTATTATCTTAGATATACATAGACGCATGACTAGTATTACCACATGATACATATATGGCTATATCATTTTTTATATAATGGTAAAAGTGTGGGTTTTCAAATGATATAAAATACTCATAATTTTAAAGGATAAAATATTAATTAATTATTTTAAATAAAACAATAAAATAACATCCAATTATAAGGCAAACAAAAATACAAAAAAAAACTAACTTTTTAGGTAGAGTTCAGTAGAGAAAACAAGAGAAACATGTTGAAATAAATAGGTATATGAGTACTTAAACTCTTAGTTATAATATTTAATATAATTATAGTATTTAATATTTTAATTTTATCTATCATATTTATTACCCTTATCTTTATCTTTATTATTCTTCCTTTTGACTCTGGTCCTTTTACTTAGACCATCACTACAATCTTCCTTGGTTCTTTTTTGATATTATCATGACATTTATTGTTGATAAGTTATAGGTTATTTTTTATTTATATCTAACATATTTATTTTTATATTGACCCATATTTTTATTCTAAATTTTGGCTTTCTCCTTATTTATTCTATTCTTTAGGAAATGGATTAACATGTTAGGTGATTTCTCCCTATTCTCAAACTTTTTACCTTTTCCAAAGGGTTGAGATCCCATATTTACTCTCTAATAATATAATCCTTAGAATATGTATCCTTAAAAAAATTTAGATATTATATGATCACATATTAAATATTATATATCCTTGGATATAATGAGTCATGCTTGCTATTAAGATCAGCATGAGAATACTCCTTCACCTTTTACCCAGTAGTGTCCTTATTTGATAAGACTATAATGATCAAGGGAATAAGGGACACCAAATGTTTATTAAAAATATTATCAAACTCTATATCCTAAACCTCAAATTTTCCTCCCATTTATTAAAAAATTGATTGGTTCATATCCTACGTAGATTTGACCTTCCCCTTTCCCTTCCTAAGATTTTTATTTGCTTAGGAAAGAGTTTCCTTTATCTCGCTTGAAAATTCTAAGACATTTTCTCATCTCTCCATTTTTGGGTCTATTTTAAATACCCACTCATTTTGATCTCCAATCCCCATAACTAAATTGTCAAGAGTTGGTTGGTCCACATAAATAATTATATATAAGGGCTTGCTGTATAATAGCATCATATATATTTAATTGATAATTTATAACATATTTTTTGAGATACCTTAACATATAGTATGGGAATTTGATATATATGTTGTGTTTAAATTTATTTATAAATAGAAAATGGTTATAATAAAGTAGTTGATGCTTACCTTATAGCATTAAATAATTATTTATCTAGATGCACACCTATAACCATGGGGGAGATAAATTCACTTGAATAAAATTATCCGTTGCCTCATGCATCCTTTTACCTACCTTGAATAAGTTATGTATAATCTCACTCCTCCATTTTTTCTTTTAATCTTTGAATCCATCACATGACATTCCCATAACTTAAAAATTTCTTTCCTCTATAATTTTCATAGTTATTTCTCTCATTTTGACCAGTCTATACACTCAAACCATGGTAAATTACCTAGAAAATATTGGGTTGAACCCCATAATTCTTCCCATATAGGGATTTAGATATCCCATCTTTAGGATTATCCATATGGATTTGTTCTCCTTGATTTATTCATAATAAATTGGCTCATCTTAGTTTTATAGATAATTAGCTTACTATCCCTATTGAAATTTAGTTTGATAAGGACATGATTAGCCCCCAAATAAAGTATAATTAATAATAGTTTGGTCACATGTTTGACATGAATTATTAAACCTTGATCTGAAATAATACAAAAACCATCCTCTTTACTAAAGCTAAGATCAACCTTTACAAAATAATTTATAATATTATCATTACCATTTGTGCTCAAATAAATGTTTGTAAGATTTTAAATAACCTAAATAAGTAATTTGGTTTCAATTTTCCTCCTTTTAGACTCTGAGGGGAGTATTATTTTCCTCATATACCTTTCTAGTTAATTTCAAAGTGATATCATCCAACCTAGTCCACATCATAAAATATTGACAATACACCTCTATTAGCTATATAATATGCGTAAATTTTACCTTATCTATAGGTATAATTGATACCTAGCTCCATGAGATTATATATGAGATATTATCATTCCTAATAAAGTTCAGGATAAACTCGTAGGGATTAAAATTACCATTAAGGTAGTTGATGATGTTCAGAGAGTCACTGTCGATAATAATATTTTTAATCTTCAACTCCATAACAATTTTTATTCCCCATAATGGTGATCTTGATTAAATATCATAGTTATTATGAATTCCCATAGGACCTTTATATGCAACCATAAATCCTCCCTTTATATCTCTAATGACCCATCCATCTCATACTTCCCTCAGATTCCCTTTGGCAGTGTCATCATAGATTAAGTTATGATAGACTTTAGGAGGTATGATCCACTTAAATCCTATAAAAATTATTTTTAATAACTTCCCTTTCCTTTTGGATCAATATTTTCCATTTTCTAACAATTCTCAAAAAAGGATCCATTATGGGTTTATTATACCTTTTAATAAAATCATACCAATTATCCTTGAAGGCCTTAGTGATCTTCATCCCTAGAATGGAATGGTTTTTATTTTTTTGTGAAATAATATATAATTCATCTCTTTCCATATTCCTCATAAAATATGATGAAGGGTTAGCTTTTAGAGATACTCTATCAATGGAAATTTCTAGTGGAGGTTCCATTTGGTAATTAGATCCAATAGAGAGTTGGGTCTCATCCATGTAAGATTAAATAATGAAATAAATATTTATATAAATTTATAAACATAATAAATTTTTAATAAGATATTTTTTACAAATTTCACTTCCTTTTCATCAAACACCTATTTCTGTAATAGAAATAATGAAATAAATATTTATAAAAATTTATAAACATAATAAATTTTTAATAAGATATTTTTTACAAATTTCACTTCCTTTTCATCAAACACCTATTTTTGTAATAGAAATACCTAGTTTCATGAAGCTTTTAATCATAATAATCTTATTTTAAGATACTAAATAACATATAATTTTGACCTTATGATTTAGTTACTTCACCCAAATATTTTTCCATAATAATCCCTCCGCAGTAAGTTATAAGACCAAAAAATATCCTTCTTTATTTGAATACTCACCATCTTCCTCTATGTGACAAATTAATTTTTCCTCTTTTAAGAAATAGATGATATGTATTTCCTACATATTCAAATTCAACATTCTCAAAATTTGAATAATATCCTCATTCTATCTCCGAATGTATAATTTTTAAATATTTCTGCCCATCATTTGATTCCCAATAATCTTTGAATTTTTACACTAATGTTCTTTTGAAATCTTGACCTAGTTCATCTCATGGTGCTTTATAACTTAGGGGGGAATGAAATTAAAAGATCATCCTAAAAGGAAAAATTTTAGCTAACACCAATTCTCCACTTAATAACCTTACCTATAATGTATTTTATTTAAATTGGTTCCTTCTAAAAAAAGAGCCTTGGATGGGAATATTCTCCATCAACAATCTATCTTCAATATTCCCATTTAGATATTTGGGTCTAATAGTTTTGGTATAGGGGGTCTTTTAATTCATCACTTTAAAACCCATATTTTCAACCATAGATATGTTCATTATTTTTATACTTATTAAGCTAAGTCTACCCAAAGTCTTGAGGAGATAAAATTTATCTCAAACCACAAGGGTAAACCTATTCATTTATTTTTCACCCAACCATAAGAATATCCTTTCTATTTGTTTGATTCTATCAATTTTTTTAATGAATACTAAAAAGGACATCAAATAGTCTAAGACACTCTAAAAGGAGATCTTCAAGTGTTTAATTTCTCTTAACTAAGATATAAGACTTCTTTTCCACTCAAATAATTTCCTTTGAATGTTGTCTAAGAGTCGGTTCTAATAGTTGAAGGGAATACTTACATTAAATAGGTGTATTCCTAAATATGAGGATGGAATATTTTGAATTTGAAACTGTAAGATGTTAAAAATCCTTCTCTAATTAGAACCCAATGTGTGCACAATTAAAACTAAACTTTTTGATAAATTTACACATTGTCTTGTGACCTCTGCATAGTCATAAAATATGGATATAATATCTTCAGTTTGCACCATATATTCTTCTCATAAAATAAAGGTGTTACCCTTGAAATTTGGGTGCATGATAGGATCCGTTTAGGGAGATATTTGAAGGCTTTTAAACTCCCCCAACACCCTATATTTTTAAATAATCTTCTTAGGGATTCTAACAAAATAAAGAAAAAATAAGGATAATTGGGTCTCCTTGTCAAATTCATCTCTCCATAATGAATAATCCATATGGATATCCATTAATCAAAATATATAATTTATTAGATGAAATATAAACAATGTTAATTCTTCTAAAATTAGTAATAAACCCAAATTTGTCATGAATTTTATCCAGGAAGCTCCATGAGACTCCAGTGTAGGAATTTCTTAAATAAATATTTAGGAACATTCTTACCCTGATGGAATTATGTAAAGAATGAATATGTTCATGAACTATAATCATACCATCCATAATCTATCTCCAAAAGACAAGTCTCCTTGTTTTGAGATGATTTTGGGAAATAAATGCTGGATTTTTATTACCATTATTCTAGGATATATTTTGTAATTTTTTTTGTATAAACTTATGGGTCAATAAATATTTAGATATTTATATCCATTCTTATTCATGATGAGAACCAAAAAAGGGTTGTTAATTTATTTTAGTATGTTTTCTTACCTAAAAATTTAAGAAACCCCAACTACTATCTTGAGCTAAATAATGTCCCAAAAATGTTGAAAAACTATGAAAGGGAAGTCATATGGTGTTTTGTTTCCCTTGATAAATAAATTTTAATTAGTTGAGTTAAGGTGGTTTGATAAGACTTGAATTTTCTTCTTGAATGATAACATTGGTGGAAAAATCTAGGAAAGATTATTCCTTCATCAGATCAAGTTTGATCATGACAATAATTTTTTGTAAAAGGATAATAATTATTCTTTAATTTTATATCCTTCCTTTCATATATATCGATAATCCTTTATTCAGTCTCTAATTATGTTAGTGTTTTTTCTCTAAGAGTATAATGATAGAAAATATTTGAATTCTTGTCCCCTTTTTAAAACTAGATGCATATGGATCTATTTCTACAAAACAATTATTCTTGTAAATACTAAAATTTGATTATATATAACATCTCATTATTTTACATTTGAAAAATACCAATTAAGGATCTATCTTTCAATTCAAGGCCTTAATTTTACTAAAAGTATCAAATTCGCCATCTCACTATGTATTCTAAAATGTATAGGTCATCCTATTCGTATTATAAAACTGTTCTATCAGAGTTTCAAATGGCTTGGTATAAATAGATCTTACTCATTATCCATCTATAAAATACTAATAAATCACCTACACAATCTCATTAAATCCATCACATAATTGATTTATATTGAAATATTATTCCATATTTATATATTAGTCATATGACTAGTCATATTATAGATCTGAAGCATTCAAATAACAACCCATGGGAAGTATTTATCAAGCTACATGTTAGATAATTGCACACCCTTAAAAATATCATATTCACCCTTATGAAAACACAATCCAATAGTTAAGGAATAACTACATATATATGAGGCCCTCTTTGAAGTATTAGCTAGTTAGGCAAAGCTCACTAACAAATAGGTCCTTAAGGTTAGCTTGACTTCATAAGCCCACTAACCCTTTTTTGGCAAGGTGAATGACCCAATGTGAATAAATAGGGTTTGATATATATAAATTCATTTTAATATTTTTTTTGTAATCTAGATATATCAATAAAAATGTGATAAAAAACCCTAATTGGTACAAGTGATCTCTTCTAAACATAATGACTATTTTGTACTAGATAGAATCATCAATCCATGGATACAGGCATCAATGCTAGTGTCCATAAGTTGATAGTATTTTAAACGCCTCTAGAAGTAATATTTATATAATATAATGATGATGTCTTGAAAATACTTGTGCTTTTTATATAGATGTACATCTTAGATCTGCCTATGAATTTACAAACAAGATAAGCATTATCTCTTCTTTGTGTTGAAATTATCATACTATCAATTAGAATTTTACTTTCTCTATTTGATAATTTTTAAGATTTAGTATATTGTATTATCTGAATTAATTTAATTGGCATAATTTAAAATAATTTTATGCATCCATTTGATAAGGCTATTTTAACCCCTTAAACTTTATCTATCAAAAAAAATTTAAAATGATTAAACATTTGGTGAAACTAGCATGGAATTTTTGATGAAACATTGGCAATGATAAAACATAAATGATGGTGGAAAATAAGGGATGCATATGGTAGTCCTTTATCTCTTGATTTAGAGGATTTATGGATCTAGTTATTCAACATGAAAATATTACAAAAATATAAAAACCTCTAAATAAATCAAAAAAATTCAAAAAATAAATATTCGAAGAAAATATTAAAAAATTAAAAAAAAAAAAAAAAATACAAAAAAATTCAGCATTGGCATGTTTACCAACTCCTCGGTGTCCATTTTATTTACATTATGTTAGTAGATAACATGTCATTTCATTTCTATACACACGCATGTTTCACATATACTTAAGTCTGATATAGGCATATAATAGATCCATGATACATGCACATATAAATGTTAGACCATTCATTTACCCTTTTGACACACTACATTGTAGGCATTTGCTTCCTTGATCATGATTTATATAGATTATATTATTTTAAGATAATTTTAGATTATCATTTTGAGCTTATATAAAAATTATTAAACATGTATATACTCATGCTTACATATTACATTGTGTACTTGATGTATTATATTAAAAGATACTTTTTATAACACATATATGTAGGACTAGTATGATATGATTATGTTGGTTAATTATAATTCATTTATTCACATTTTTAGTTCATTTAGTGAACTTATTATTTAATATTACTTTGAATTGGGAAAATTTGAATATTTTATTTACTTGTATGCCCATGTACCACTGAGTTTTATTTATCTATTTATAGAAATTTAATATGTCCTCACTTCAAGTGTTAAATTTTTTAACATTATCCTCATTTTGAGGTCTCCTTAGACCCCTTTTATGTGACATTTAGTTCTGATGACTATGTTAATTATTGTTTTTTAAGCTCATACTATTACTTTTTATGCGCTTCCATGATTCATATCATGCATGTTAGGGATTTATTTGATCACATATTATGATCTTAATATATATATATATATATATATATATATATATATATATATATGATACTCCTAAATGATACATGATTAATTGATCTAGAAACTCTACACTGATTTAGTGTGCAGAAGTGTTTACCTTGAAACTTTTGTCAAATTACACAATTTTCTAAAAATACTCAAGGAAACAAAAATGAATTTGAAATTTTAATATATATTTATCTCAAAACTTTTAAGTGATAAATTTTCCATTAAATAATTCATATTTGACTAATTATGCATTTAATAATGATTAATCAAAAAAATTAATCAAAATTGTAGAAAAATAATGCATCAATAAAATCAACACATGAAAAGCACTTTATAACAGATTTAAATAATTCTTATATCTCTAGGTTTACTTATAGTATGAACCAATATATTTATTTAAAAAGTGAGTACATGGAAAAACCTCAAAATTTTCAAATGAGTACTCTAAGACTACATACAAATTGGCAGTAAACCTTCAAAAAGTCCTAGAACCCACAGATAGACCTTCCACCTTACTATCATCAATGCAATTTTGCAATCATGTGGATTTAAGATAAAAGTATTAAAAATAGACTTAAAAAATGGATTTAATAAAATCATCACATGTATTTCAGCATACTATTGAAATCATCTCAGAATTTAAGACAATTCCCTAGTTTACACTAAGAAGTGAAAAGGTCTCTAAGTCCTTCAAAACCTAGGATACATGCAGACTGGTCTCTATATTGGCCATTACACAATTTTCAAAGCTTCACTTTAAGGCATTAAAAATTAAATAAAATGATGTCATATCCAGACACTTAGCATATGGCTAGAATCATCTCTAGCTTTGGCTCTTCAACTCTCAGATCTTCAGCTCTGGATCTCTGGCCCTTCAGCTCTGGCTCTTAACTCTTCAGATCTTGGCTCTTTAGCTCTCAAGGATGGAAATTAGAGATATAAAACATTGGAATGAATTCATTTAATTCCAATTCTAATTTCTAATTATTTCCAAATCACCCCTCACCCTTTTATATACTTGTGGGAGGTCCACTTTTTTTGATTGGGATGATTATCCACAATCTTTTCTAATAAATATCATAATTATATCATACCCAATTTTTATGGGATTTTAAATTATCCACCAAATTTAAAAATATGGGGTGATAATTATTCCAAAATATATGATGGAATATTTTTATCCCCAAATATTAAATACTTGGGTCCAACCATATTGCCACATCATTGAATTTGACCATAACTTTGACTGGTCATAACTTTTGCATACTGACTACAATTTTAAAATCATAAAATATGATATAAAGATTATATTAGAACTAAATCATGGAACTATATTTGAAATATGTCATGATTGACAATTTTTGTATTTTTCCTAGCTTTGACCACTTGTTGACTAGCTTTGACTATAACTTTAACTAACTACACAAAGAGCATATGAGCTCCATTTCTAAAGTTCCACATACCATTAGAAAGATATCAATGAGCTATAATTTTTGCCAATGATAAATATAATATTCTATGACTTATATTTTAGAGTGAATGTAGTAACTCCTAGATCAATCCTCCCTACTAAGAAGTCTTTTGGTCCATCAAAAGTTGGTACCTGACTTGATCCTCTAAAATGCTAAGAAGTTTTAAATAATTATGATAGGTCCTTTTTAAATATAATTAGGTTATATAACTATTCCTACAATGCTTGGAATAATTAATTGATCATATCTTCCACATACCTTCTACTACTACATGGCCATCAATAGCCTCTACACATAACTAGAATGTGATGACTTTCTCTGCTGCGTGGCTTCATAAGATCCTCTATATAGATAAGCCTAGTTATATCCTCTACTATTGCTAAATATTCCTTTACAACATATCAATTATAGAACCCAAATCATAGCATAGAGAAAATAATGGAAAAATATGATTCATAACTCAAAAATGTAAAAGGCCCTAAAACAAGGGATGAGTTATATTGATCCTACAACTACCAATAAGGTCACAATATATCAAACTTTATACCTAATATTGCATCCTATAAGTGGTGAAATGCCAAATACTAAAACAATCACCAATGTAATTGTAAGACAAGTTTGTCAATGTAAACAAAATATAATATTGATTGTGACCATGTCATAATACATTGCCTCAATGGGTCTTATCATGCATCCAATCACAAATATGCCATAAATAAATACATTACAAAATAGCAATTATTATGAAACAAGTACTGCAAGAAAGTCAAATCCTACCCAAAAATTTGTGCAACTACTATCAAATCTCCCAAGCTGATCAATGAGTTAAATTCCTTAATAATTCAATAGGAAACTCATAAAGTGAATAATAGAGATTCTAAAAATAGATCTAATCATAACATAAGTGTGAGAATTAAAAACTTTGCATGATAAAATTGTCTCAAACTGTTCCCACTATATTAGCTCCAAAAATGCATATATCAATCCACTATTCATGACAACATGAAATTAAAAAAAAAATTTACTAACTCTCTTTATCAGGTTCTCCTATTTAGGGTGTTCAATTTCCTTAGTATATTTACTAACATCTACATGTGTTGATTTAGGAATAACTTCATTAGTTACATTATCAATAGGTTTATATACCATCATCTTCTTACCATTACCAAGATGGTGGGATGGTTGAAGTTTCTATCACTTCTCAACCTAATGTCCACTCATGTGGAAATGAGTAAAAACATCCCTCTTCTTAGGTGAGGTCACCCATTTGCCATTTCTTACTTTGCCAGTATGATAATGGACTTTAGCACCTATAAGTTACTTCAGTAAAACTTGTCTTTTCCAACAATATGTGGCACAATGGTTATTAAATCTAAAAAATGTACAAGGAAAAGAATGTAACATCTTCTGATTATAAAAACCAAATTTTTTAAATGGAAAAAGTGAATCAAAAGTCTTAGAATTCACATTTTTATTGGTGAGTTTTCTAGTGTAAGATTGAGGAGGTGGAATCTCAATACCTCTTTTACTTGATTTCTTACACCGCTCATCATTCCTTCATAGGGAGGAATTCTGATCTACTAGTGGCCTCATATCTTAGCTATCAGCAGCTTGTCCTCTTTTAGCACTAGAAAAACTCTCTCCAACATCCACTTTATGACTAGTGTAACCCAATCCTACATGGCAAGATTTATGATCTACATGTATTGGGTTAGCAATACCTTGGCCATTCTTACTAAGGACCCTTACATCAAATCCCATTTTCAATAACAATTTAGATCTAATGCCCATAGTGTGTTTTTCAAAAATACCAAAAGTAATATTTAAAACATTTGAAACTGCATGAAAGGAATTACTAGATAAACAATTTATAGTGCACTCATCAGTCATAGTGCTTGTATCTATAGTAGAATTAATTGATGAAGATAATGTTTCTCTTCATCCTACATCTATGCCAAGAGCTCATACTTGGCTTGCAACTCTAATTTTAAGTGGGAATCTCTTCTTATAAGGAGTAAAAATGAGGTCTCAAGAAAGCATTCACTTCTTGGATATGTCAATTAATTGCTTCAAGCTCATTAATCTCTTTCTTTTCAAATCTTTGCCCATGGCTTCTCATTCCATGTAAACAACCTAATTCCACAAACTACACACTACAAATGGAATATCAACAAGGTCAAAAATTTATAATAATACTAGAAACTAGAGTGAAAACAATTGATATCAATCCACACAATCAAAAGTTAACCCAACACATTAACTGCTCTAATACCAAACCTGATTTGTAAACTCTATATTGATTTAGTGAGCAAAAGTGTTTACCTTGAAACTTTTGTCAAAATACACAATATCTTGAAAACACTCAAGGAAATGAAAATGAATTTGAATTTTTAATATATATTTATCTCAAAACCTCAAAGTTCTCAATTTTCCATTAATATGTCATATTTGACTAATTATGTATTCAATAATGATTAATAAATAAAATTAATCAAAATTATGAAAAAATAATGGACACAAAATCAACTCACAACAAGCACTTGATAATAGAGTTTAGCAATGCCTACATCTTTGAGTTTGCTTATAGTACAAACCGATCTATTCCTTGAAAAGTGAGTACATATCCAACCCTCAAAATTATTAAATGGATACTCTAAGACTGCATAGAAATCAGTAACAAACCTTTAAAAAGTCCTAGAACCCATGGATAGACCTTCCACCTTACTGTCATCAATGTAATCTCGTAATCCTATGGATTTAAGTCAAAAGTCTCAAAAATGGACTTCTAAAATGGATTTATTAAAATCATCATAGGTATTACAATATATCATTGAAATCATCTCAAAATCTAAGATAATTCTCTAGTTTACACCGAGATGTGAAAAGCTCTTTATGTCCTTCAAAACATAGGATATATGCAGACTGGTCTCTATATTGGCCATTACACAATCTATAAAGATTGAATTTGAGGAATTAAAAATTACATAAAATGACCTCATATCTATACACTCAACATATGACTATAATCATCTCTAGCTTTGTCTCTTTGACTCTGTCTCTACACCTCTTCGGCTCTTTGGCTCTAGCTCTCCAACTCTTCGGCCCTTCAGCTCTTAGCTCTCAAATTTTTGGTTCTCATCTATGGTAATGAGAGATATTAAACATTGGAATTAATTCATATAATTCCAATTCCAATTTTTAATTATTTCCAAATAACCCCTCACCCCTTTATATACTTATGGGAGGTCCACTTTTTTCGATTGGGATGATTACCACAATCTTTTTAAACAAATTTCATAATTATCCCATACCCAATTTTTATGATATTTTAAATTATCCATCAAATTTAAAAATATGGGGTGATAATTATTCTCCAATATATGATGGAATATGTTTATCCCCAAATGTTAAAGGCTTGGGTTGAACCATATTGCCATGCCACTTTATTGCTACATCATCAAATTTGACCATAACTTTGATTGGTCATAACTTTCACATACAGACTCTATTTTTTGAATTGTAAAATGTCATAGAAATATTATGAAGAGATCTAAATCATGGAACTAGATTTTAAATATTCCATGATTTTTAATTTTTTTAATTTTAGTAGCTTTGACCATCTATTAAATTGACTTTGACTAAAACTTTGACCAACTACACAATGAGCATATGAACTCCATTTTTGAAGTTTCACATACTATTAAAAATCTCTATATGAGATATACATTTTTCCAATGATCAATATGAAATTTGATGACTTCTATTTTAGAGTGAATGTGTATCCTCCTAAATCATTGATACATAGATAATATCTTTGTCATATCCTTTTAAGGTAAGATAAGGTGAATAAAAAATTCTATTCCCTTCACCTCAAAATGGGGTCATATTATAGGGGCATATCATAGATACATGACTCCGCACAAACATAATTAGCATAATTTGATATAGTTTACAATATTTAGATATACACTTGGGTTAGAATCATATACATTTAACACCAATTCTTAAAAACTTGAGATAAAGTTTTCCATATTTGTAACAAATATTATATTTAGTTATAAATTATAGGTTAGATTTTGACATATAATTAGGCTTGAGAAAATTTTTGGGTGCATATGCCATGTAAGTGAACAAAAAATTTTGAAAACATATTCAAAACATTTTACCAAAAAATGTTATTTTGATCCTTTCTTATTTATAGGAGTTGTCACCTTTGAACAATGTGGCTGATATTTAGTGCCCTTTTGGGACTTATAATTAATTCCCTTTTACAAGTTTATTTGGTTATACTAGCCAAATTTATTTTATAATACATTAACTTGAGTTGTGTGATTGATATTCAATTATCTCAATGACTATGTCACAACTAATCCTTGCACTATCATGGGGGAATATCAACCCTCAAATTTCCCTCTTCAAATATCCAAGGTTTAGTTTTAAACTTTTATTAGCTTCAATGCTTCCTAAGGGACCATATTTACTAAAGCAAAATACCAAATAGAAACATGATTTCATCAACACAAATGTGTGCTCCTTCTTTGCTCTCTTTACCTTTAAATCATTTAAATTATTCAATTTCAAATTACATGCATTATTTTATATTGTAGCATGCTCTTGGTTAAATTTTATACACTAGAATAAAATTCATCGGGGCTCATGCAAAAGCAAGTTTTATTATACACATCGAGGTACACATTTTTTTCCTTGAACCTAATGATTTCATCTTTATGAATTACTATATTAAAGGGGAAAGTATTGATACTAAAATTTAAATATATATAGCATCTAAATATTTCACACTTGAAAAATACCAATTAGAGATAGGTCTCTACCCTTCGGTTATAGACCTTCCTATTACCAAAAGGCTCACATTTTCCATCTTATTATGCCTAATTACTTATTGTATGGATTGAACCTATCATTATGATGACCCAACTTACATTTACACTATGTTATATCATTATACATGATATTTGGTTCAATCAAATGCACATATTTATAAACAAGAACACATAATTTCATAGGCATTACTTTGATAAAAAAAACATGAATGAGAATACTCCACATAAACAAGATAAATCATCTAGCACATTCCATCTAGAATATCACAAAGAGATGTAAAAATAGGATATTAATGTGTAAACCTTCCATGAATTATCATAAAATCAATATAATAGTCATGTAACTCCTAAGTTTGAAATGACCAATCAAAGCATAACATCTACTAGCCAATGATAATTTAAAAGAATATCTCCTTATCTATAAGTATGCATAAGCAAGATAACTCGAGTTTAAGAATAATTAATGTGTGTATTAATAATAAAAATAAAAATAAATATAATACACTAACACTCTCCTGACCCCCCATAAGCATAGCTTAGGTGGGTAGAATAAATGGGTATCGATAACAAGGCATGATGAGTTATCCATGCATAAAAGAAACTCCCATAAAGTGGATAAAAGGATAAAATCTATATGAATAACTCCCCCATCCTAAAAAAACAAATAAAATAACAAGATGGATAAAAATACACACTATAAGATACAAATGCATGTAGCCACCATATATACTATAAAGGATCTCTCTGGAGTGACTATAGATTAGAAGTAGATGTAGTGAAGAGTGGATCATTTTAAAATAGTGAGTGTATCTACCAAGTTCTTGATGGATTTCCAACCAAAGTTTGGTTATTATACAAGGAACCATGCTTCTCATACATATTAGGTTGGTTAACTAGTCCATGCAATGATTATGAATTGGAAATAGAGGCAAAGAAAGAGTTGGAATTTCATGTAACTATATATAAGAATACATGGTGTATGATTAGTCCTAATTAATTTTAATTTACCCTTATAATGTATTAAGTAGACCATAAGTAAATGAATGAATAAATAACTCTTCAATATCTAAAAGGTGATAAGGAGATGGTGGATGTGTGTTTTCATCACTATTGGAGTCATATTTGCTAGAAGAAGAGTCCTCAATATTATATCTTAACTAAAATTTAAAAATGTTATCAAGTATAAGTGATTTTTATGAAGAAAAACATAAAGGAGAGTCATGGATAAAGTATGATAAGGTATACATATGATTATAATTATTGACCAATCCCACTCCCAATAAAGTTCCACTATGAACTCTTTGACATACACTAAATTTGGAGTAAAGGCAACTCACATATTTGCACTAAGGTGAGTTGTATGTTAAATTGATAGGATATTTGTTGAATGTGAGGTAATAATTACAACATTATTTAATATCCCACCAATTACTTCAAAATACCTTCTCCCAAAAATCTGTTTAGAAGTGTCATCACCCAAATTAATAGTGAACATGTCACATGGTCCTAAGGAAGTGAACTAAATCAATGAAGAATCCATGTGATGTGATGCACCAGGGCTAATGACCCATGTAGGAGTTAGAGTTATAACTAAAACTAGGGCCATGCCTTTCACTTTATTCTCACTTTTTTGTTTTTACTTTTCTTTACAATTGTCATTTGCCTTAGGAAAATTCTGGGGTTGATGAAGATGGTTTGTAAGACTCAAGAACACCTATACTTTTCTTCTTAATAATGATTGTTAGGTGGTAAATTTTCTTCTTTAAACATTTTATTTAAGCATGTTTTCATTTTTAATACCCACACTTGATCCTCTCTTAGGAATAACACTATAAGAGGAGTTCCCATTGGTTTATTTGGAGGTGAGATGTTTTTTATCCTTTTTATTATGTTTCTTATCTTTATTATTTGAATCCTTCTCTTTCCCATTCCCAGAAAATAGTGCTTGATGTTTTAATGAATTCATTTTCCCCATATATATCAACATATCTTTATCCCAAGTCAAATTATACATAAATGTATCTAAAGAATTCATCTTCCATGTAGTTCTAAGATATTTTTTGTGGCATGGAAAGTGGATAAAAACATAGAATAATTTGAACCCAACTTAGAGAGAATGGATAGAGAAAGTTGATCATCTTTATTATCTATAACACATTATTTAACTACAACATTATATATTTAAACTAAGTCAAGAAATATTGTAATGTGTCAAAGTCACTTAGGCTCAGTCTGATGAGCTCATTCTCTAGTTCATGACCTCTCATCACATCATGCTTCCCAAAGAGTTTTTTCAGTGTGTTCCATACTTCATTAGGTGTTTTAGTGTATTTAATGTGAAAATATAAGTGAGGAGAAATAGAAAAATTAAGGAAACCATGTGATATATCACATATGTTAAATCATTTATTTTTATCTTCATCTATTATATGTTCAATTTCCTTACTCATAGGTATCATATAAAAGCTTTATTTTTTAGATCAAGTTGTATGTTATTTTTCCATTAATTGCAATTAAATGCAATAAGAAGTGTAAAAGACAAAAAAACCATGATGTATAAAAAAAATAGAAACACTAAATGTGAAATAATAACAACATAACACACACACCCCAAATCAAAAGATTATAAACCCCCCAATTAGCACTTTATAATTTTAGTGTTTTTTTCAAAATATACTATTATAATGGAATAATAATGAAAAATCATACACTTTTGAATAAAACAACACTCAATTTCAATTAACTAATACAAAATTTTAATTAATTTAATTTTCTGTCTTTAAATGGTCTATTTAAAAATACACAAAATTTAAATGCAATTAATGCTAAATAACATACATATCATTGTAACTAGGTGTTAGAATTAGAACCAAAACCCTAATTCTTCAAATAAAATAACAAATCTTATCCAATCCTCCTATCTACCCATGTGTTCCATGTTTATGTGGTTTTTAGGCATACCCCATAAATATTAATAGGTAGCCTATAACATTTTATGGTCAATGAAAAGGATTGACTCCAAGGCACGAACTGCTAGGTATTTTGTTTTATAAACAACCGAGTGGTGGAATAATGGTGAAGGAATCAATTTTTTTACCATAAATGGGTCATATTTGGATGAATCCAATCTGCTTGAGATGGGTGGATGGATGATGGTTCTAAATTAAGGTGGGCAAGGCTTCAAAATAAACTCAAAAAAGAGTGAAGTTAAGGCATGAAAAAATGCTTGTGGACCACATAAGATGAAAAATTTATAGGCCAACACTTGAACTAAAGATTGGAAAAGGAATTAAAAAAACCAATGTCTTATAGAGGATACTATATCACATGAATTATCAAACATAATTAGGAGTCAAAGATAATTGTAATACAATAAACATAATCACATATAATCAAATGTTGTGTTTTTAAGACTATGTTGGCACATTTATAAGAGGGTTATGATTAATATGTAAAATAAATTCAAATCATCAATATTTTAATATGAATAATTTAATTTTAAAAAATATAACTCAAGCACAATAATAAAACTAATAAACTAAAATGACATGACTTCTTACATAATCCACAAGTCTGGAGAAGAATCAAGATTTACACATCAAAATTAAATGCAAAACATTCTTCAAAATTTCCTATTAAGTTCAATAGCCAAAATTGTCCTCCTTTAGGAATAGGAGGAAATAATTATAAATAATCATCATATATGGAATGCCTCATATTTAAGTGAATTCTAAAAATATGTCAAAAAATAACTGGTAGATGTCAACAAACATGCAAAGCATACATGTACAATGATAATTTCTTAGAAATAGAGTTCTTTAACAAAAATATAATACATAGACGAAAACTAAATTATTAATTAATGTTTCAAGTTATAAAAATATGAAAATACATATTTATAATTAGAGAGGTGATGATGCCACTATAATAAGGATTCGGTGGAGTGACAACTATTAAAACTGAAGTGGTCTTTGTAGTTCCTTAAAGGATCAAGATTAACCCACCTAGAGTATGTATGGTTACATATATAGGAGATTTATAAGTGTGTGATTATTTTAAAATACTTATAATTGGTTGTGTGATAGTAATATATCCTAAAGTGTCATCCTTAGCCTTTATTTATTTGAATAATGTATGGGAAGATTTGAAATATTTGTTGATAATATCAAAATTGAGCAAGGCAAGCTTGAATATTTTCATAGACTTAGCCATCAACCTTATTTTATCTACCTCTATGCTCTTAAATTTTTTTCAAGGGATTTATCTTTTTTCACTTGGTATTTATAAAAAATTATTAGTTTGAAAATATGATTTTTAGTTTTATATATTGTTCCCTCAACCTCCTCCTTAAAGTTATTTTTTGTTATTTTGAGGGTATGAAAATTTAGTTTGTTGACCAATGCACCTATAGAGGTGATCACATTAGTGACCCTCATGTCATTAATAATTTATAAGTATTACTTTTCATAATTCAAAATATGTTTTAAAATATCCTTTATATGATTATGCCGTGCAAGAGTAGCATCCCTTTTCGTAATTATACAGTTTAAGGCTCATGTTGTATCTTGGTTAGACATCAAGTTAAGTTGGTTGAAAGAATTAATTTTTTAATATTGAATAAAAAAAGTTAAGTATCTTCTCATATTACTTCAATTCGTGCCATAACTTGATCTCTTATTTCTTTATAATTGGATTTCACCTTTAGATTCTTGAATGCTATTTAGAATGTCATATTACCTAGTGGCTACACTCTACACACTATTAACAATTTCATGAGGAACATGTACAATTTTACTTGGAAGTAGTCTCTATTGTTATTTATAATTAAGTTTTTACATTTATTTCATTTCCTCACTATCATAATCCATGAAACTATATAAATCTTCATTATATTCATTCAGATCACTAGGATTCTTTTTAGCTTTCTTAGTTAAGGGAAATAGATTTTCTCTTCATTCAAAATCAAAGTATTCTCTTGTATCAATATTTATTGTCTTCCTCTTCATCACCCTATATATTTTAACTCTTTTCCAATAAAATATTGTGGAAATTATGAGAAATTTAGTGATAACTAAATTTTGTCTCTCATCCTTCTTTACTTGCATTTGTCTAACCCATCTAAGAACAATAAGTTATTATTATTCTCCTAACAGAATTAGCTATTCAAATGTAGAGGGTGGAGGTGTCATAGGAGGAGTTATTTTTGGATGATTCAATTTGTAAGGTGCTATTAAAAAACATATTTAAATTGAAAACTAAAATGGGGTGTAAATAATCCTTTACCACATTGAAGGTTACTTATATGGATAAACCTTAGCTAAAATTTTAATTAAGTCGAAACTATTTCAATTGACAATCTAGATTATTGTATTGATGAATATTGTGGCATTGGTAGATCTATTTGAGTTGAAGGATTCTCAAGTATTGGTGTATTTATAGTATTGAAAATTTAAATAGTAACTGAATCTTCAAAATAGACTACCTTCTTAAGATTCTTTATTTGTATATAAATTGAAATAATAGAGGAAGGAACTATAATAGATAATGAAATACTAGGGATAGATATGGTAAAATCCATAGCTGAAGTATATACAATAGATATATAATAAACCAAAGAATGTAATACCTCAATTATCTTTTGAATTTTCTCTACTATGAGGACTTATTAGTTTATAGCACCAGTTGGAATTTCTCCATCTTGTAGCCATCCCAAGCTTAGATACTTGTCCTTATCTAAATCATATTATTTATTTTATTTAACATGGGATTCCTCTTCCCTTATTTCATACTATTCTCCCATCATCATTTATGTTTTTTATTAATATTCATTTATGGCATGGTCCATGAAGGATATCATAGGTCCAAATTAATCTTCCCTTTCTTCCTCCTCACTAGGGGATTTTTATATAGTAGTTAGACCAAAATATTGTCTTTCCTCTAGTTTTTTAATTATGGAAGATGATAGAAGGAAATTGGATATCCTCTAGTAAGTGGATGTGGGAGAGACATGATTTGATTAGGATTATTAAATAATTAAATGAGCCATAATATTAGGAACTACTACTATAGGTGGTGGTGGTGGAATAGAAGGTGGATCAATGATAGTGGAAGGGAGAATGGATGGCTATGGACATGGTTTAATGGATGGAATATATGAGAAGGTGAATTACAATGAATTTATAATAATTACTTGTGTAACTATTGTGAGATGTGGTATAAATGGCATAATGAATGTGTTCTTTTTCTTGTCATATGGAGATGGGGTTCTCTCCACTACAATGGTTGTGCCCAAATATGTGATAGTGGTAACTTGATGAGAAGAATATGTCCAAAGACAATGGAGACCTCTAATAATTTATATTATTATCAAGATTATTTATTCCATATGTATGATATACTCCCCCTATTTTGAATTTGCCTATTTTATTTTAGGAAAGGTAGGTTGGGTTAGGCCTACTAAATCCTATAGTTGAGCTGGGGGCTACTAATAGATCCATACCTTCTGGGTTTTTTCCACTATTTGATTTTACCACTCCTTTTTAATTTTTGGAATATATTAGATGGATTGAGATACCATTATGGACATATTTTAATTATTCATTATAATCCATTCTTTTGAATCATCATATGCATTTAGTAAAATTTTAACATGATCATAATCCTAATGACCATATATAAGGTTCACTTTCTTCTTATCCCTAAAGGTTTGGAGATAATTCATGATTTTCCTTTAGGATCCCACTCTTTTAACTATGAATTTTTAAAATAATATCATGTTCTTTCCTTACCCACTTGATTTAAATGTGATCTTACCACATATAGGAGTAATCGAATAATTAGAGGAGATTTAAATTAATGTGCCATATGTTTTTGGCCTAGATCTTCATCTATGTTGTTATAAATTTGGAAAGCCACCTCTCTTTCTAAAATTTTGTCAAGAACATGGCATGGTAAAAATATAGGAGGTTCTCTTGTTCCTATAATATTTATGAGTATCACATTAGGGTAATATTAGTAATCCCCCATTATTCAATGGTTCTCCTCAAATTCTCATATAGTCAAGGCATCTGATTACCATGAATTACTTGGTATACCAAAGGATAGACTTCCTCACGAATAATTTTTATCTCATATATAAATTTACAGATGAACATAAAGGATTAATCTCCATACATTATATTATCAACATACTTGGTTGATGGTTGTCATCATTATCCACTTGTCTTGTGAATTGTGCCAAGGAATACATCTATTAAATATGACATATGTAAAATTTTCCATTTGTATAACTTTATTAATATTTATACATTTGTGCTTTTATACTAACACTAATAACATCACCTAGGGAAATAATATTTATTGAGTTTAACATAATATACAATAAAAGGATCCATTCAACTTGTACATATGTGATACTAGGAAAAACATAGAATCTATTTAGTAGGGCCATGCCTATCCTAATCCTAGGCCTAAACTTGATATTTCAATTAGAATAAATAACCCCCTTAGGTTTTAACCTTTTTCCTTTTAGTATCCATTTTTTCAATTTGATTTATATGGTATTATCATGTAGCCACTCATTGGCCATGATTTTATTATAGGCTATATCAGGCCATGTTTGTCTAAGGTAACTCTTGAATAACCTCCTAAAAATATAATAAATTAAAATCTCTACTTTCCTAAGGTATAGAAAATTCCCAAAATAAGTATGATTGAAAAATACATCCCTAAGATGTCGATGTAATGCATTTTATATAGTTTTCTACTACTTGATGAAGTCCCATGATTTTAATGGGTAGTAGGTCATTGATGTATTTATTATCATTCAAGAACATTTGGTCATATTTCATGTATGGTTTCATAGATTCAACTAAATTTTAGAGTGATGAATAACATAAGAAATTGAACTTGAGATCACTTTTTTAGACATTGTATCCAATATATTCAGTACTTCTCAAATAAGAGTAGGCAAAAAGAAATTGAATGTGTGATTATTTTAAAGATTAATCCATTTTATAAATATTAAGATATATAATTTTTTTGAAAATTATATAAATTATATTCATGGCTTCACTAAAAAATATGGGGCTTTTGGTCGCAAATAATATTGAAAATGAAATATTCACTTGTAGATTAATGGTGAAGTGACTTGATTTTCACTAGAATTTGTACATAACTCCAGAAGTTTGTGCCTTGAATTTTTAATTTATGTGACTTAAATGTAGATAACAACTTTTTATTTGATTCTAATTTCAATTTGAATTTACCGGTAAGGTTTTATAGGTTCATATTTTCCATATGGTAACTTTTATCTAACTATGCATGTATACTCATCCAACTTGAGATAGTGGTTAATTTTTCTCTTCCCAACTTATTTACTTTGATATCAAAATTCCTTTATTAATAATTTGGCTATGCATCTCCTAGATTATGACACTTATCTTTTTTTCACTTACTAAAGCCTTTAGATTCTCAATTTTTCTTTGTATGGTTAGGGGTCATGCATTAAAATGATAATGCCACATAAAACAATCTCTAGCTTGTGAGACCTATAGGATTAAAGGCATAGGCACATTAATATTTTTAATTTTGTACATATTTTTAAATGATCCATGTAATGGGGTGTAGATACATGTAATTATCTTGGTACCTTTGAATCATAGAGGATAAGAATAACAATAATATTAGGCCATTAACATAGTTATTTATTATTTGAATCTCTAAGCTAATGAAAAAATGCTAACTTTCAATTTCTCAAAGTGCAGAAGATCAGAGGTATTAGAATGTGTGGAATTGGTAACATTAGAATTATTTTATTCACTTTGTGATTATGTGTTTATGAAAATATACCACTTGTCAACTACTAAGATATTACAAAAATTTGGAACAATTATATGCTTACCTTAAGTTTTAAAGATTTTACAGTTCTAATTTCATGTAAACATGTTTTGTGGCCTATTCTTGGAGCTCAAAGACTTTAAAAACTTAGAAATTTATTTAAAGATAAAAATATTTGTGTAATTTATGAATATCACCTCTTAAAATATCATATATCAAGGATTCATAGGACTTATAAACTTTAGTGAAGGCATAAAGTCTTTGGGTACTGTATGAATGCTACTTATCATGATCTTGAATAAAATAAAGTAAGGATTGATCAAAAAATGTTTGATAAGTCTTATCCAATAATATTATGGACATATAAAACATAAGAAATAATAGGATGAAATACATTAGTTCTATTAGTGTAATTGAATCATGAAAATTATGAAAAACCAAGGTTTAAGTAAAAAATGACTGTTCATTTTTTGATTTTCAAATCTCAAATTTTTGTAACTCTAGAATTTAAATAAAACCTTAGACTTATGAAAATTAAGACCAGTGTCATGAATTTTTAAATCTATGAAGACCCTAAATAAATATATTAATAAATAGTGGGTCCTTATTTAAATCATAAAAATGGGTTGTGTGTGCGTGTTAGGGCATAAAATTGGTGACTCTATGGGGAAAATACTCAGGTGTGTATTTAAGAATCTAGAATCTATAAAATGCATCATAACATATATACATTTCTAACCATAAAATAACAAGAAAACTATTCCGTGGAAAAAAATTCATACTTCCTCATGAAACATACTAACCCTTTTCACTCCTTGGATCTGTGTGTTATTTTTCAAATTTAATTCCCCTTGTTGTGAGAGTTTTGATAAAGTCTTGGATAAACACTATAGATTTCATTTTGATTTGAAATTTTATAACTAAATAGTAAGGTAATAATGGGAATTAATCTAATACCATCCATGTGTCTATAGCCTAATATATATACCTTTGATTCCACTCAAATCCTTGCTCTACTACCATCTAGGTGTCCATATCCCTGGTAAAGATTACTTGAATAACATACCTTCTATTAGCTTGTATGATTATATTTTTTGAAACATAGATAAAATATGGGTTGAGAACCACCATTGTATGGGTGTATGTATAAGAAAATTTATTTTACCAATATGTCTTTATCAATGTGCCTTCATTTATATGTTTATTATCTCTCATCTAAGTTTTAGCATGTAACAATGTAATTGATCTTTGGAAATGGAAAGTCTTTATAAAAACTTTGCATGTGTTTTATAATAAATCCAAAAAGTTTGGAAATTTTATTTGGGCCAAGAAAAACCTAATTTAGTCATAGTACATACCTTAATCCCAAAATCCCAAGTAATGTCAAAATAAAAATCCTTGTGAATACTAATTATGCATACTTTTATATCACCCCCTTGATTATTAAATTTTTTCGTAAAATAAATATAGGAAATTAGTTGGATTTATTTTATAGTTTAAATAAACTAGTATAGGAAACATAATGAACAATCTATTGAAAGCAAATGTAAAAATCAAGCAATGCTAAGATAAGAACACAAGAAAGAATAACCAAGAAAAATGTTCTAAAAAATGAATCCTACTCTAATAATAAATATACATCTCCAATTTTAGTTGTTTTGAGGCATGTCTAGTTGTCATAGCCATGAAAGAGTGTTTCAAAATTTGTCCATTGATTATAAAATTGGGTTCATTACATCGTAGGACCGTCAATTAGAAGGCATTATTACCTAGATATTTGATATCTGATATGGTATAATCCATAAAGGAGTGAAATTATCATGTCATTTTTTTATGGGACTTATCCCATAGAGGAACTATGTCTAAAATACCAAAAGGTTTTATCTTGTATCTATTGTTAAACCATCTCTTGATAATATCCTAATGTTTACTGAAGTTGTGCAATGATTTACTTGTTACATCCTCCATTTAGACTATATCAAGTAGTTTAGATGGGATTATTTCATCTTCTCCCATGTAGTCTTGCATAAATTGGTATGTTAGTATCTTGAGATTAATGGGGAAGACTTGTTCTTTCCCATACACCAATAGAAAAGGTTAATCTTTGATGGCTTTATCATGCCTCATTATATCTTTTCATAGTGAATATTTCAATAAGATATGTCATTCACTTGGTTAATCTTGTTCTTATTTATTAATGTCATCCACCATATTCTTATTAGTAGATTCAACTACGTTGGTCCCTTGTAGATATTAGTTTGAAGAGAGCTTGATGGTGATTTGATTATTGTAACCCCACTCAATAAATTTAGTGAAATGGAAATATATAAAATTATCACAAACCAAATAAATTATAGTGTCAAAATTAGCTAATATATTCTCTTCTATAAATTTGATGACATTAATTGCTCTAGAATTATTATTTTTACAATTTCTATCCACCTAGTCTAGTAACCAATAGATGTTAGGTTGAACTTGTACCCTACTGAATATTTTGGGTTTATCACCCTAATAAATTTAAGGCCCCATTATAAAAATAGATTTCCTTCAATGAATAGATACAAAGGCATGGCAACATTATCTTCTCTTTTACTAAATAACTAGCACTCATAGTAGGTTCTAACATGTTTATGTGCATATTTGAAGATTGTGGGCCATTAGTATCTTATTATAAGAATTTTTTCATCTGGTGTGTTGTCTAACTTATGTCCACTATCAATATTATGATGTGTATTGTCTAGGATGTTCATATATTATATTAAAATACATTATTAGGAAGACTAATTCATAGTTATTTTTGTATATAACTCCTTTTTTAATCATATTATGAGTTTATTTGAGCCTGAAGGATCATCTATGTTCCTATGTGCATCTCATGAGAACATGTACATGTAAGAAAATAATGGATGATTTGAGTGTATCACTCACCACCAATTACCTGAGTCTCATTAATGTGTTTAATATTGATGTATGTACCAAACTTAGTCATTAGTTCAATGATTCCTTGGACTCTCACCATCTTGGTTGGTACTATTTCAAGATCAAATTCCTAAATTTTTTCCATCCATTTAACTCTTCTTTCACCCAATTTTTTTTGGATAAGTGTGAGCTTAACAAGTGGGTTTGGAATAATGGAAAATGTATTGTTTCTCATAATATAATGCCTAAATTTATTCACATCTTTGATCAAGGAATATATCTATTTGTCTATCATAGAGTATTTCAACTCTACATCCTTTATATTTGTGATCAAGAAGGAAATAATATGTTCATTTTCATCCACCTTCTATGTAAGTAAAATAGCTATAGCACATTTTGAAGTGAATTAATAATGATAGAAATTTGTATTAAAGTTTGGGCTAATTAGAATCAGATCTTGAGTAATGATCATCTTGATGTCTTGAAAAGCTATCTCAGCCTTTGTTTCCACTCTATCTTAGTATTTTGTTTAAGTATATCATTAAATTTATTGATAATATCTAAAAAACTAGAATTGAATATCCTTAAAAAAATTGATCTTACTAAAGAAATAATTTCTTTATTTTTTGTCATTGGGATGTGTCAGCTTGGAGATGGACTAAATTGATTCCATATCAATGGAGATCCCATCATTGGTGATGATGTACCATAATAGTTTCCATTTATTAACTCCAAATACTATCTTATTTAGATTAAGATATACTACATATCTTCAAAATTTATCAAATACTATTTGAAAATGACCTACATGATCAACTCTATATTTTGACTACACTATGAGGTCATCCATGTATATGATGATGCATTTTATAGAAATTCCTTGAAAGGAAAAGTCCATTGCTCTCTAGAAGGATGAATTTACATTAATCAGGATGAAAGGTGTACTTCTATATGAAAATTTCCCCCACTTGGTGGTAAAGGTATACTTGATTTTGTATTCTAATTTTACCAATACTTGATTGTAACTTGAAAATATATCCATTAAGGACAACATATTAGATTCACTTACCATTTGAGTTACCTCATATAATGAAGGCAATGGGTAATCGTATTTATATTATTATCTATTAAAAGACAATATTATTTGACTATGGGTAATTTGTGCATTCTTCTCCCTGACTACTACCAAGTTGGCTACCCAAGTACAATGTCTAATTAGAAAGACAATGTTGTCACCCAATAGTTTTTATACCTCTATCTGAATGAGAGGTTTCGTAATTGGATATATATATATATATTCTTGAAATTATTATTCTCTAGATTAAATGGAATGGTATAAGTGATGACTCTAGATTCAAATATATTTAGGTCCTCATATGTCCAAATGATCACATCTTTGTATTTTGTTAGTAGACTCTTCAATTTTTTTCATTTCCAATACAACTCAAACTGATGTTCACATATTAAGGATGTTGGTTGATGCCCATATTATCTTTGGTGAAATTAGACTCAATTTATTTAGATTTTTTCTAATTTTGAGATTTTGGATATAAATCAAAAACTCATTCTATGGAAACCATTCTAATAAGGATGTAGTTTTCTTTTAGTTATAGGACACCATTATCTCCTAGGTATTCAATATGCATGGAATCCACATATTTATCACATATCATATCAAATTTAAAGGTCAAATAACTATTAATGAATTGTATAATATGGTTATCATCCTTAATTACTTGGGAAATTTCCACATTGTTTTGAATAGATGAACAATAAATAGCTCCACATAGAATTTCTACATTTTGGATTCCTAGAGTAGTGCCAAATTAGTAACTAAATCTAGTAGTGAATCGACCATATAATTTTGCTCTCTTGGTATGGATATGCCACTAAATAATTAAAAATACTAAATAATGTCCTATGATTAATATTTATACTTATTTAAGTATGATACCTTGCATTGATACTTTTTCCTAATATGATTAATAACTAGCTAAGAATCAACAAAGATTCATAGCTACCTGACATTATACTTTAGTATAAATTATAAACCAAGGATTAGAGATTCATACTCACCTTTGTTATTGGTGAAAGGAAAATGTAACGTATAGTTATCCAAGTTTTGTTTACCATTTAAGTCTTTTAGGGATATACCAATGTCAAAACCTTGTTTCAATCTAGCTCTATCGAAATGGATAGTTTGTAACTGATAAGGAAATTCAAATTCTTGTTCATGAATATCTTACTTATTAGTGAATGTGTATAATCCTGAATTTGAATACAAAAATTTAACCTTATAATTGTTTATATTATACTTGGTAATCAAGTACTTCATCTTTGGTTCTATGTCCAATTTAATATGATTATCTACTTATTTCTAGGGCAGCCATATGAGTGAAGAATTAATGGCAATGTATCCATTGAGTATCTTGGACCAATAATATCTTTAAAAAAAGACATAATATTATAAAATGTTAATGACGAAGATATTTATTTACTATTATACTCATAGTTTTAACATCAACTCGATGTGTATATTGGTCAGTTATCCAATGTAGGGTACAAAATACTATACGCATGGTTATAGGACCAATCATTTTGACTTGTATAGGTTCAAACCTAACTTATTACACATATTTTTTAGCATCAAATTCATTAAGGAACATGATTCAACCAACCCATTATGGAATTTTTTTCTAAAAACTCATAAAGTTAGTAAAAATAATTTTACTTTAGGTTTATTTTTAAATACCATCATGTTTATATGAATATATTTGGATTTGTCTAGTGTAGAGGTTCTTCAAGTTAGGGTTAAAAAAAAACTCCATTAGTTCAGTTATCTAACCTATTTCATGTAGGGTGATATTAGTATTTATCCTCTTAATGTCCTCAATAATGTTTTACCTAAAACTACTTATTGGTTTCATGTTATGCAACTACTCTTACCTCTTAGTTGGAGGTGGATTAATGTTGGCCGGATAATATAGAGGAATATTCAAATTATCATTTAGAAGTGTTGAAATAGTAATAGGATTATTACTCCTTAGATTTAATTATTATTATGAAACTGATGGAATTCTTAGATATTATCTATAGTATCCTCTAGCTCATTCTCGTCCTCTACTAGGAATGGGAGGTCATAAGTCTCAAACACCATTAATCTATTAGAGTGTCTTATATAATTAAAGGCATATGGGTTAATATGATTTACAAAACCTTCCTACCTATTAATTTCCTTCTAAAAGATCTTGAAATAAATTCGAAACTCTATGTAGTCTAATTCATTATGTTGTATTGTGTTATAAATTTAAAACTAGTTAGGAAGAGATGTGTTGATGAGGTTTTTATGCACATGATAGATACCTTCATGATTTTTCTTATGATGTGTTAAGATTTGTAATATATTTCAATCTAATACATAAGTTTTAAGGTATTCAATTTTATAACAACTTGTTAATGGAATATAGTGGTGGGCAATACAAATTGTATACCATGAATAGGTTGGCTATAGATAAAGCTAAATTTACTTGGACTGTATGGAAGGATGTTTATTTTAACTAAGGTGGGTAGGATTCTTAAATAAAATATAAAAAATAGGGAAAGGAAGAGTATAAAAGAGGCCTACAGACCACATAAGATGAAAACCTTTAAAGATCAACACTTGAACTAATGTAGGATAATGAATAAAATACCATATTTACTACTAACTACTCTAGCACACCAAAACTCAAACATAGTTAAGCATAAAAGGGAAATAAAACATAGTAAACTTAAATATGATTATAATTAACATGCAAAAGGTATTCAAATAAGCTATAGATTAAAGTGGATAAGTGTATTAAAATATAATTCATGCACAAACAAATAACTAAGATACCAAAATTATGAAATGTCTCATAAAATCCAAAAAATTGGAGAAGAATCAATATTTTCATATAAAGACTAATTCAAGAAGAATTTATCAAAATTTACTATTAATTTCAATATCCAAAATTCTCCTCCCTTTAGGAGTAGGACATTATAGGTATATATAAGTTTATGATGGGAAGTCCTCATCTCTTCAAGAGTTGTATAAAGGCATACATCCAAAAATAAGACAGGTTACCACATTTTTCATATTGCACTTTCACATCTATAAAGGATGATCATAATTAGCATGCAAAAGGTATTCAAATAAGCTATAGATTAAAGTGGATAAGTGTATTAAAATATAATTCATGCACAAAAAAATAACTAAGATACCAAAATTATGGAATGTCTCATAAAATCCAAAAAATTGGAGAAGAATCAAGATTTGCATATAAAGACTAATTCAAGCAGAATTTATCAAAATTTACTATTAATCTCAATATCCAAAATTCTCCTCCCTTTAGGAGTAGGACATTACAGGTATATATAAGTTTATGATTGGAAGTCCTCATCTCTTCAAGAGTTGTATAAAGGCATACATCCAAAAATAAGATGTGTATTCAATTTCATGCAAAATTTGCATGCACCATATTGATTGTCTAAAATAAAATTCTTGACCTAAAAATATAATTTATACATGTAAGACCCCTTAAGCTAGGAACTAATGTTTTAAATCAATTATAACATGAAAAAACATATTTATAATTCATTGGTGCTAATGTGGAACTATTGTAATAACTATAATTATAATGCCCTTGATGTGGATGCTAATGTGGAAGAAATTCAATTGGCCACTAAATTTGTAGGTGGAATAGACACTAGCACTAGAAGTGAAATTTGTGTTATAATTAGAAGTGGGACATAGGTGGTCCAATCTACATGTGCATAAATGTGTATCTTGGAAGTTGAGAGCTCTCTATAGGAATTGAAACTTTTTCCTCTTTGGTTACCTAATTTGTTTATTCCTTTTAGATATGGAGAGCATGATTTACTTTAAATTCATATTCTATAGTCTCAAAATTGAGCAAACCTGTACTTAATATGTTATGAATCTTATCCATAAATTTATGGTGAATTATCAATTCATCCTTAACCTAAACATATAGTGATTTGGTCCCAATAGTGTTACACCTTACAAAATTTAATAATTACATTATTTAATTTGTGGTCATGTAGATCATTCCTTCAATATCTACACTAAAATTATCTAATGATACCCATAATAGATTCTCAAAAAATGGGATTTGTCACCAATTACCCCTATGGAGTTATTACTTGAATTACTTTTAATTTATTCGAAATGAAGATCATGCCACCTTCTTGATTTTTAAATTTATACACCAAGATATAAATATCCTAATATAATCTAATAGGTCATCTCTTTTCATAGTAATTTAATGTTATGCCCATGCTAGTTTAGTAGTAGTTATTAAATTTAAGTGGGCATAAGCCATATTCCTAGTTGCATAGCTGGTAAAATAAAACTTGCCATCAATACATTTTAGGTTATTAAATATTTAGAGAACATATCCCCACCTAGGTTGATA
Organism: Torreya grandis; assembly: GCA_037957365.1. Lineage (NCBI taxonomy): Eukaryota > Viridiplantae > Streptophyta > Pinopsida > Cupressales > Taxaceae > Torreya > Torreya grandis. The sequence continues at coordinate 1,258,511 of JARHVA010004499.1, forward strand.
AATGGTTTTCACAACTCTTATTATTCCAATTTCATCAAATAATTTCATGGTTACTAATTTCAAATGGTCAACAATCTCCCTAAGACCCTTATTTATGCATATCTTTGGTTTCCTTTAGATAGCCTATTCAAAACTCTTGAACATTTACTTATTAACTCCTCATATGGAGTCCACAAAACTATAAGTATATTATCTGATATTTTTAGGGTATGAAGTATTTATCTTCCTTATTTTGATTAAAGAAAAGAGTTCTTATTTCTATTCTAGCTCCACTTATTGATCCTCAACAATCATAGTCTTCACTTTGACCTTTCTTAAGGTGATTATTTTCATATTGAGGTGGAAACTAAATATGGGTTTTTCATGGATGATAAGATCCTACCTACCCATCTCCTCCTCCTACCTTAGTTATATGATCCATGAGGGTAAATTTAGGGAAATGGGATTTTAATGTTTATCCTGCATGCTAAGATGGTTGGGATGATTGTGTTAGATCAACTTCTTAAGTAATAAGAAGGGTGGTAGAGGAGGTAACATAAATATAAGAGATGATGTCCCTATTATAGGAAATGGTGGAATGACTTTCCTCTAGCTAGTAATGTACTTTTAAACTGGTGTATCAATGATAAACATATCCTTTCCATCATATTTGGTGATAGAAACCACTAGGGAATTTGATTGGGGATCTTAACCAATTAGCATTCCTATTTGGGATGTTGTATTAAGGGGAGTGACCACTATGTAAAAAAATAAATTAGTTACTAAGTTTTCAAAATGAACCTTGGTTCTAAGCCCACTAGTTTTGGACTCATTCCACTAAATAATGAATAGGTCATTAGGGTACTCATCAAATTTTACAAATAGTTGGTAATAGAAGTATCGGTGACCAAAAAATTCATAATTGTGGTGGGTATTGATATTATAGTAGTATTATGAGCTATGTTTTAAAAAATGGGAAGTTTGGTTATGTAATAGTAGCTTGAGGCTAGGTTTTTGGGCTCAATGAATGTAAATAATCTAAATAATCAGTTGTACTATAAATAATTATATAAATTGGCACAATAGTTAAATAATGTAAAATTTTGGGACTTATATTCTTAATAATATTTATTATATTTGATTAAGGTGGATAACCTAGGGGTGTACATGCTTTTGGCCCCTAAAGTATAGTCTATAGCTATGATTGTGCCTCTCCACTTGCATCACCTTATTCGTCTGATAATGAATTGGTAGTAACTAAGATACCATATCCCCTAATGAATTTTTTAGGTTGAGCCATTAATTTTATTCCCATTAATTGATTGATTTTTTTTAGAGGAGCACTCATAATTTGGGTTAGATTTAGTTGTCTCACATATGGAGTAAGAGGACATAGTTTCTATCCTAAAGATCCACTCTACTTCATTAAGCATCCTTATTTATTATTATTCACTATCATAAACCTCAAAAATTATGTTATCCTTCATCCTTTCCTTCTGACCCACCTATATTTATAAGATTATACATTTTATTCCTTTACTTCTAAATTTTAGGAGAAATAGGTAGGTTTTTGGGCTTCCTTGTATAGGTCAAAATTATTTTCCTAGTAGTATAGGCTAGCCTAGTCAAAAGTGAAATAGAATATGGAGATGCATAAGTGGTAGCAAGTGAGGTTGGAATGGGAATAGTAGGCATAATTGATGAAATTATAGGTGGTGATTAAGGATACCTAGTCAAAGGTGGAATTATTGTTGAGGGCATCAAAGGAGAGGAAATAATAAGAACCCAAGACAATAAAGACAAAAGAGTTACATGCTATGTAATAATTAGTGGGGGCAGGGGAAATAAATAATATATTAGTTATTACACTAGGAGTTACATAAATTTACTCCAAAAATTTATGTTATGGATAAGATTAAACAACTTTATAAGATTGAGAGGTAGAAGGACTTATATCTATTTCTTCACTATGAGTTTCTTGACATAGGCCAACTTCTACTTGTGTTTCCTCTTTTGCCTGAGGAGGAGGTCCATGGATGGGTTTGTAAATCCATGACTACTTTTTAATCCTCTTAGATTCCTATTTGGTAATGGTGGGATTGTATTGGATATTTTTCATTATTATCATAGACATATTAGCTTTGTTCATCTTGATGGCCACCTCAGAGTCATCTTCAACATTGTTGAATATGTTATCATGCTGATATGATTGATATCCATAATTAGTTATCACTTTTTTATCATATTTATTGATGTGTCATCTGACATTTCCTCTAATATACTAATGCCTAAAAGGTACCTATTTAAACACATAATGAGTCCTAATTTTCTTGAAAAATGATAGGTGCTCCCACTTTTCATACTAAATTTGGCCAATGTTGAGGGGGATAGGATGGAGAGTTCCTTTCTTTGCCTTTTTTAGATTAATATCAATGTTATCAACTAACTACGTAGTGATTTATTGATTCACCACCTTATCCATCAAAATCATTTGGAGGAGTAAGGATAACTCCTTTGTACCCTCAATCATAGTCATAATATGCTTGTGATATATCCATTGGTCACCTATTCTTTTGATAGTCTTATTTATATTATCCAAAAAAGTCTTAGTTACTCTCTTTATATTATTCCTCAACTTATGAATATTAATAATGTTTAACTCATGACACACCCTATTCTGAGGGTAATCAATGGTTGATTGTTAGGGTTGATCATGATGTCATGTATAGTTGAAGTTATTGCATCCACTACATAGGAAATCATATGCAAATCCCCATATGTATAACTCATGGGATTGTTGATTTTTAAAACCAAATTGGAAAAAATAATTTGTCTTAAGTCTATAATTTTTCTTGAAGTCAAAATTATATCTATCAATGAGATGCATACCTCATTGATGTAAGTAATGGTTGAGAGACTAAATATCTTATTTAGTAGGTCCATGGTGATTTCAACCCCTAGACTAAAGGTAAAAATTGGAGATATAGGGCCCTATAATCTAAAGTGGCTTGGGTCACCATCCCATTCCTATAAATTTCTAATGAGGTTATTGCTCTAAAGCCATACATTCACCATTTTTTATATGTATGTCAAGTCTAGCATGGGAAAGTTGTAATATTTTTTGAAGTGAATCTCACTAATGTACACTAATACTATGTTGCCTAATATAAAATGTAATATCTTTAGTAATATTTTCATTAAAGATTAAATCATATAATAAGTTGATATAGGGCATTAACTATGGTTTCATCATTGCATTATGGAGACCAAATACCTTATTTGTTAGAAAATAATTAGTATATCTATGTGTGAAGAGGGAAAGTTGATCCTATGCTTTATAAGGCTTGACTAATTTGATATTGTCCCAAATATATAAATAGTGTTTTAATTTATGATTCAAATTTGCTATGTCAAATGTCATATATGTGAATTCCTATACATCTATAATAGAGTACACAAAGGGAATTGGGATGCAATATGAAGAAGCCATTTGTGTTAGTTTTAAACTCCTCACTCTATTAATATCATAAATTCTTGGTCTTAATGGAGTTTTGGATTCATAGTATGCACTTGGGCCCTTATTTTGTAATTCTCTAGTTATGTTGGTGTAAATTTAACTAGACTAAAAGTGGCAATTCTAAATATATTATTTTGGCTATGCTAGATATGAGAATAAAATATATTAATTTTCTAGTTTGTGTGAATTAAGTACAACAATAGTTTTTTATCTTTAGAATTTCATTTAAATTTCATAAAACCAATTTCTATGACATTTAAATACTATGCAGACCTTTTTGTGAGTTCTCAAATGCTTAGTCACTAGAATATGATATATGTCTTTTTTCCTCTCTTTGGAACTTGATCTTGGTGTCTTCATTATTTTCTCATGTGTTTATTGAAGACGCATGTCTATTTATGATTTTTTTATAGGTGACATAGGTGTAATTTCCTTGTTATCCTTCAAGCTATGTATTGAAGGGATGATGACAAATGGAAATATCTCACTACTTTGCTAAGAGTTGAGATTCTTATGTTGGGCATAGGTTTCTAGGTCACCAAGACTAGTAGGATGATGATAAGTGGTAAGATATCATTTCTACACTTTCCTAGGATCTTATATACATATTTCTATAATGATTTCTCCTCCATGTTAGTGGCATGGTGACATATGGTAGGGCTATGTTACTCTAATTTCTTGGGATATTTTGTTAAAATACTTAGGATAATATTATCACCAGGCTACTAGGATAGTGTGATGATGACAAGTAGAAATATATAATTCATTTACTTTTTTGGATCCTTAATACATATGTCTATCATGATGTTAGCTATAGGTTAGTAGGATGGTGACATGTGGCAAACTTATGTTACTCTTTTCCTAGGAGATTTTGTATAATTACTTTGACTAATATTATCACTAGGCTATTAGGCTAACCTGATGATGACAAATGGAAATATCTCACTACCACACTAATAATTTAAGCTTCATATGTTATACATGGGCTTATAGATTATCAAGACTAGTGGGATGATGACAAGTGGAAAGATCTCACTTCTCCATCTATAACTTGAGTTTTTTACACTATGCAAGAGCCTTTAGGTCATCAAGACTAGTGAGATAATGACAAGTGAAATATCTCATTCCTATGCCATCTTGAGGTCTTTTTTACATATGTCTATAATGATGTAACCTATGGGTTAGTGGGATGGTGACTTGTTCCTTTTATATTGATGATGACGTGATCAAAATGTTACCATGTGTCAAGGATGGGCTCTAATATTGTTTTCTAAACTCCTAAGTGAAAATAATTTTACTTAGGACACAAAAGGACAACCATCCATGAGACACAACAACACATTAGCTATGTTAGCACTATAAAACCATAAGTAAAAAAATGCATGCAAGCATTTAAAAGAAATCAAAGGCAAATAGTAAATCATGTAATGTACATTAGAAATAGATTTGATCCCTTTAGTCATGATAACACCCTACAAACAAAAAAAATCCTATGAAATTTTCTTAAAAAAATAACTCAAACCTAAAAAAAAATGAATTTCTTAAGTATTAGATAAAAAAATTTGCAGTCAAGCCTCCTCAAAATTTTGTATCATAGACTTCCATTTCAAAATACCTTAAGATAATGTTTAATAATAATGGGTCACTATTTGAATTTTTTCAAAATTTTGTGTTTGTGATAGGGCATAATAAGTTACTTCCATGACATTTGTTTCAAGCACCATGTTGGGTGGATACTAATTTGGATTATTTCTAAACCTACTAAAAGGCCTATTATACCTATAGAATCCATATTTATGATTGGTATTTTATCATAGAGTGTTACCCATGAAATTTTGCATTTTTATAAACTCATTACTTAATTTATGTACCATAATCTTAATATATTCCAGTTCTATTTTAGTGGAATCATAAATTAGTACCCTATGTTGTTGTTGTAGTAGTAGTAGTATTAGTAGTATTAGTAGTAGTAGTAGTAGTAGTAGTAGTAGTAGTAGTAGTAGTAGTAGTAGTAGTAGTAGTAGTAGTAGTAGTAGTAGTAGTAGTAGTAGTAGTAGTATTAGGAGTAGTAGTAGTAGCAGCAACAGCAACAGCAACAATAGTAGTAGCAGCAGCAGTAGCAACAGCAGTAGTAGTAGTAGTAGCAGCAGCAGCAGCAGCAGTAGTAGTAGTAGTAATAGTGTTGACTAGTATTAGGGATTGGTTCTAGTTTTATTAGTTAGGTGCATAATTGTTCAAGAAGATAAAGTTATAATTTGGTGAATAACTAGTTAAAGGCAAATGAGAGAATGATTGGTTATGTTTTTGGGCCATAGTATCATAATTTGTGTCTAGGATTGGGTTGAAAGCTAGAAAACTAGGACCAAGACTAAGTGGTGCTAATAATTACATATGGGGGTTCAATAGTTTATCCATGTTGATAACTTTAGAATAATCCAAAGGTATCATATCAACACCAACATATATGCATAAAAATAATATTCATATCTATGTCATTATTATAAATTTCAAGTGACAAAGTCTTAGTAGGTTTATTGTTAGTTTCAAGCCATGCATATATCGTTTAAAACCTAACATTGAAGGTTTGAGTTGTCTCATTTGGTTCTCTTCTCATGGTTATAAATTTTTGGTAAACAAAAATTATGCTATTATATTCTCCAAATTATTCATTTATGGTATTTTTACATTGATCCCAAGATGTAAGTGAACCCTTTAGTATATTATGAAACTAGTCATAGGTGGCATCTTGCATTGTGAAAAATAATGTCTAGATGCCACATCTTCATGGGTTAAATTAAATATTCATATATTTGTCTTAAAGTTATTTATGTAATATTTATTAGTCCTAATTCCTAAGGTATAAAATCAATAAATATGCTTTTTAGGGTTTCTTGGTAAATCATACACAACCCTAGTGATGTTGATAATAGAACCAGTTAGCCAAATTAGAGCTTGGGATATTAATAATAGTAGAATATGGGGTTGTTTAATTGGAGAGAATTATTGAATCTTGGATCCTTTCATAACTCAATTATCATACCTAAATCTCTTATGGATTTCTAAATTAGGCGTTACAAGTTAGTGTCTAAGGTGGACCTTGTTAATATTTTGAGTGCTTCCAATGTAACTCAAGTGATTCCTTTCAAATAAAAAGAAGAGGAGGTGTGAAGGCTCTCTTTATAACAAAATATTAATTTATTGTTTATGTGGATTTTATGCACACCCAAAAAACCTTATGAGCTATCCTCTAACATTTTAGGATCAACAAAAAGTATTCATTCCATGGCACGGGTTATTGGGTATTCAGTTTTATAAACAACTTGGTGGTGAAATAGAGTAAAAAAAAGTAGATTGTTTACTAGGGATGGGATAACTATGTATTAATCTAAATATACTTAATATGTATGGATGTTTTATGTTTGTAACTTAAGTTTGGTGGTAATTCAAAATAAACTCATAAAAAGGGAAATTAAGGTCGGAAAGAAGGGTTATGGTTCCCATAAGATGAAACTTTTCTAGGCCAATGCTTGAAGTAATGGTTGGACAAGGAATCACGGACCAATGTATGTCATAGGCTACTATATCACAGCAATGATAAAACACATTTATGACTCAAAGGTAATATTAATATAGAAAACTTAATCATATGTAATCAAATTTCATCATATTTGTAAGATTATGTTTGTATATCTACAAGGGGGGATTATAATTAATATGGAAAAGGAATTAAAATCAGAAATAGTTCAATGTGAATAACTATATTTAATAAAATATACCTCATGAAAAAATATAAAATTAAGAAACTAAAATGACAAAACTTCTTATGCAATCAATGGGTTTGGATAAGAATCAATATTTGCACATTGAGATCAATTGCAAAAATTTCTTCAAAATTTCCTATTAATTCCAATAGCTAAAATTATCCTCCTTTTGGAATATGAGGATACATGTATAAATAATTTTGAGATGTATAAGGACTCATATCTTAATTTAATTTTAAAATACACATCTATAAATATTAGTAGATGCTAACTTGCATCCAAAGCATGCATGTACAATGGTAATTGCTTAGAAATAGTGTTCTTTGACAAAAATAAAATATATACATAAAAATAAAATATTTACATAAAAATAAAATTAGAAACTAACATTAAAAAGTAACCAAATATGAAAGTAATTATGTATAATTATAGAAGTGCTGATGCGGCACCACTAGAAGGAGTTGGTGGAGTGACAATTGTTGAAATTTATGTGGCTATTGTGGCTCACTAAGGGATCAAGACTAGCCCACTTAGAGTATACAGGACTCTATATCTAATAAATTGGTAAGCATATGATGTCATGTAAATAATTAAATTTATGTGCATGTTAGCCATTGATCTTAAAGTTTCGTCCTTAGCATTGAGCTCTTTGAATAATGCATGGGTGGATTTGAACTATTGTTGATAATATCAAAATTGAGTAAGTCAAACTTGAATATTTTGAGAACCTCAACCATCAACCTCATTTACACTACCTATAATATATTAAACTCTAATTCAAGGGACTCATCCTTTGTCACCTTATCTTTATCAAAACTAATTATTTTCAAAATATCATTATTAGTTTTATATATCATTCCCTTAACCTACTCCTTAAAGTTATTTCTTGATGCTATAAGAAGGGTCTCAAAATGTAGCATGTTAACAAGCTCTCTTATAGAGGTGATCAAAATATTCACCCTCATGTCATTTATAAATTCTAAGGCCTAGTCCTCAAGGTTCAGAATATGTGCTATTAGATCCTTCATCTAAAAATGTCATGTGACAGTAGCATCTCTTCTCATAAATACATAGTTAAGGCCCACATTACATCTTGGCTAGACATCAAGTTGAGTTGGTTGAAACTACTACTCCTAAAATATTGAATAAAAAAGGTAATAATATTCTCACATTCCTTTAATTTATGCCATAATTGGAGCACATTATTTTTTTATTAGATTTCACATTTGGAAGCCTAAATGATATTTAAAATATTATACAACTTGTTGGCTACAATATACACACTATCAACAATTTCATGAAGATTACATATAATTTTCCTCTAAAGTAGCCTCTACTATGATTCCTCCTTAATTTTGTACATTTCTTTCATTTCCTTTATAATATAATCCATAAAACTATATAAATATTAGGTATATTCATTTGGATCATCTAGATTATTTTTAGCTTTTTTAGCTAAGGGAAATAGTTTTTTTCTTTGATAATATTCAACTTATTTACTTTTATAAATATGTGTTTCATTTATCTTCCTCATCCTTGTTATTTCACCATTCTATTTATCAATTCTAGTTTAAACTATGGGAAATTAGTTGATAAGAAAATTATCTCTCTCTTCCTTATTTCCTTACATTTAATTAAAACATTTGGGAACAATACATTCCCCTTATTTTTCTAATGTATTTAGGTATTTAGAGGTAGAGGGTGAAGGTGTCATACTAGGAGTTATTTTTGGAGGAGTCAATGTTAAAGGTGTTAATGAATTATTTATTTGAATTATGAATTGTGATGGGGGTAAACAATCCTCTACCAAGGTGAAGGCTCCCTCTATGTATCAACCTCAACTAAAAATTTAGTTAATCCTATTATATTTACAATCATTGAGAGGGGAAGGTGAATCAGTGAGCCCAGATATTTTAATTTCAATTCCAATCCTTTCAAACTATTAAATAATAAACATATGTCAACTTGATCAAGAAACATTAACAAGAGAGCTCATTTATTCAATGCATACACAAGATCAAACACACAACACATAGTTCCTATGGGAAACCCTCATGAGGAATAAAACCCACTCTCAAGCCTATAAAGCATGGACTACTTATCCTATAAGAGATTAAAAACAATAGACTAATCAAGTCCTTTTGACTAGGATTTGGTGAAACATCCATTTCATAAGGAGAATTTTCCCCTAAGATGATCAAGTCCTTCTGACCAACAACCTTGGTCATGTCCTTCTAACCTAAGGCCTTTAGTGAAACACCTATTTCATAAGGATCAACTTCTCATAAGGAAGATCGAGTCCTTTAGACCCTCTTATGAAATGAACACCTCAACCTTAGATTTGATTTATTCAACACCTAATGATGTATCTATAATTTTATAACCTCTACATCAGCACCCTCTCTATCTCACATATGCCTCTCATATAGGCATACCATAATCTCTCTCATTATTCACTCAAATTATCCTCATATGCACACTTAGACCTCTTCACATATCCTCAAACTACAAGAGAACTATTATGACATCATAAATATGACCTATAATTCATATGCATGGTTAAAAACTATTATGATAATCAACTTATCGAATAGGAACAATACCTAGCCTCTCTTCTTCACTTCAACGCTCACTCTATATCAATAAGCCTAGAAATAGTCTCCTTTGGTTTCTCTATATATAGAGCATTCATAATATAAAGCTTCTCGATCAGCCATTAGACTTGAATTAACCCTTAATTCTTTTCTAAAATCAATATATGGCTCAAAAAAATCTTCATAGGTTGGCCATGGCATCTATGGGTCACCCTTAAGCAGCTACACCTTTCAATTGTGCCCTTTTATCCCTTATAGGTCTCATGGAAACTTATTCACCCATCTATCACTTCATCAAGAAAAAAATAACATAATACCACTTTGAATTACATAGGTCCACTCCACATGACCCATTTTATATTCTCAAATTCTTACAATCATCATTTCACTCTTATGTGCAAGCTCAATCAACTCAAATAATAGCCTTGTTCATAAGGACACCATGAACGAACACATAGTCAGCTTCTTAAGATTTTTTCATATTGAATATGATTATTTAAACCTTTATAATTCATAAAAATTGTCCTCATGGAGTATACAATATACTCCAATAGCTATCACACCTTTAAACTATGAGATACTAATAAGCATAACTTAATTACCCTTCTCAGGTTACTTGTAAAGCATACATAAAAATATAGTCAAATTTGAACCTTAATAACTTTGATTTTACACACTTTCATATCTTTAAATCTATATTTTCATATTTTCCTTGGATTCCTCTATAAATTTTCTTTTTAAATCATGATTAAATTCTACTTGGATCAAAAGATATGGCCCAAAAACCATACACTGGTCTTTCCTTTGTGAAATTCAAATATTTGAATTCAAATAGTCACAGTTAAACTTTGGTTACTTAAAATGCATCTCATGCCCTCAAATTTTATATTAAATATGCACCATAGATCTTATTATGATTTGGGAGAGTGGATCCATGGAGGAATATATACACTCATTAAACAAAAATGTTTTAGAGTACACGAGAAGGACTCAAAACGTGCCAAAATATAGGTGAGTTCTGGCCCAAATTGGTAATAGTCGGGTTCATTGTTTAGCTAACAGGGTTTAGGTGGTAAAGGAGATATGTATGGCTCCTAATAGGAAAGGAGAACCAAGGAAGCAGGAACCCAAATATTGTAAAGAGTGGAAAGCAAAAGAAGATGTCTGGAAGATACTGCAGAGAGGAAAGGTTGTGAGTTACATGGAACGGCTTCATGGCTCAAAACCCCATATCACAACAGCATTTTTCAAAAACTAGACTGATCATAGGGTTACCTTGCATGGCATTATGGTGAATCTCATTGAGTAATTCATAGCGGAGGTGACGAGACTTCCAATGGAGGGAATAAATTTTTTAAAGCAAACAAGCATTTCTAATGAGGCTTTTTGCAAATTCCCTAAAATGGATGTTGAGGAGCAGCAGCTGGAAAAAAGTGGAGATTTTTTTGAATTAGAGAAAATTAAGGGCATCTAGAGGGACGTCTTATGTTGTATCTATGAGTACTTCATACTTGATGAAAGAAGCAAAAGAGTCCACAAATTTCATTTTGTATTCCTCAATCACTTCAGACACAAAGTAAGAATCTCCTTTCCTTTTTATCTGCATGTTTCTTTACTCCAAAGTCTGTTCACTCATAAGAAAAATGAATCTCATCCCATCCTGCATGAGGGGTTAATTCTTATAATTGAAGGGCATTGTAAGAATAAGGCCATTGTAAAGAATCCTTATTTGGGAAAATACAAGGACCTTAGGAGTAATAAGAAAGAAATAGTAAAAGGGAATGAAAAAGCTAAAATCAAACTCCAAGCGTCAATAACCAGACTATTGATGAGGAAACAGAGTGGGAAAGTTTTGAAAACACTAGGGAGGAGAGTCTGGAGGGAGATGGAGGAACAAAAAGTGGGCATTCAAGTTCCAGTGAGGAAGAAGAAGTGCAAGATAAGAATGAGAAAGGAGTCACTATAGAGGAAAAGTCTAAAAACATCAACCATGAGTCTGAGGAAAACTAACAAGTGTTTGAGGAAATGGATAAAGATCTAGATGATCCTACTATGGACCTTGATCTAAATAATGAAAAGGAAAATCTAGTTGAGGTTGCTAACCAAATATTGGAAATGGGAGCTCAAGTAAAGGAAGTTAGTAACAAAAATGTAAGCCCTGCTGAAATAAAGGAATAGAAACGAATGGAAACGGAGGATTATATTGAAGAAGGTGGAAGCAGTCCTAAAAAGAACACAGAAGATTGGAGTGACAAAAGGCAGAATGATGAACCTACTAGAATGGCCAATTGTAAAGCTGATGCTACCCTTCAATTCGATTTATGGATGTACAAGGAGATTATGGAAATTAATAAGAAAATGGAAATAATGGAGGGTAAACAGGAGGCAGTTTGGAACAAAGTCAATAACATGGAAAAGTAGATGAGGGATATTCCCATAAAACTGAAAGAGTATGAGAACAACCTAAGGGAATTCATAAAGGAAAGCAGAATAAAGATGGAGGAGGTAACCTCTAGCATTTGTGCTGCTGCGGTAAACATTGGCAAAAGAGCAAATGAGGAAATCAAAACTTTGGAGGGGCCTAGCAAGAGAACTAGACAAATCTCAAGAAAGAAAGCAATGCAAGAGGGACCTATGCAGGTGACTAATGCCATCCAAGACACTGTTGTGAAAGGTAAGGAAGTAGTGAAGATGATATTGGAACTAGAAGAATAGTTCCTGGTTTTTTTAGTTGGTTTTGTTAGTTGGTTGTGTTTTTTGGTCTTGGTACCTGGTTTTTTGAACTTTTACTATGGAGTTTATAGGTCTCTGTAAAACCTGGGGGATATCTTTGGTTGTTCATTTGGTAGCTTTCAGTCTTTGTATGTTGGTTTTGTTACTTCGGTGAAGTAGGCTTTAGGCTTTCCTGTGGATGTTTCTATTTTATCTTTCTCCTTTTGTTAAGGGTTTCAGGGTCCCTTCAAAACCTTTTTTTACCTTAATCTAAAACTTTAATTTATAGTGCACCATTATCCAAACATTAAACTTTGAATAGTTGACTTCTTCTCATGTAATCCTATAATCTTGATCACATACACACCATTGATCTTATTATAAGGAGCTCCACCTTTACCTTATTAAACCTATACCACTTTTACCTCTTGAATTTAATACACACCATTTTTCTTGATTAGTATGAACACCTTCTCACCATTGATCTTCTAAAGAATCTTGGTCTTTACCTCTGCTCAACATTAAATATTAAACACTTGTCATCATCTCATTATTTCCTAACACCTTGGAACAAACATATTCCATCAATATTTTTTTAAGGATCTCATTCTTTAACCAGTTTAAGAATCAAACACTTTGACCCATTTGACTTACTATGCACTGTAGATCTATATGTACAAACTCCCATGAATTATTGGATCTCCACCTGGTCTTGATCTTTAACATCATGAAAAAATGACTAAGTATAGGGACCATTGTAATCTACCTGAAAAGCCAACTTTTCATAGTTATATATTTTACCTTACTCACTCACATGTTCTCAAATTTGAACCATATAAACTAGGTAAAATACTAAACAAATCCATATGACCATTTCCTCATAAAACATTCATGCATACGAGATATGCCATCACCAAACTTCTTACTCAACTCTTTCTTGTACATAGACAAATAATGCATTTGAGCTCAGATTCATTTTATACCATCAATCTCTGATGTAATGAAACATGTATTTAGATATATTCTTTAAAAATTTGGCTAAGTTTTGAAACTTAGTGTACTTCTATATGAGGGACCAACTTTGTACCCACATATATTTTGATGCACTAAATTGCATGATCTAAAAATTAGACCATATGATCTCGTCACATAGGAAAATAGAACCATATATCAATCTACTCTTGTAACCCTAATAGTTATGTGATATAATTACATTAAAATGCCTCCTTAGATTTATCTATCATAGAGACAATTATGCCTAAATGAACATAATGAATAACTAGATAAATTCCACTCATACACACAAGCACTCAAATCATCCTTGACCTCTGATACGACCCCTTGCACATCCCTAAATCACCATACTCATCCCTAAACATCTCTAACCATGCTAAAATGTAAGATTAACCAAGCCTCTTTCAAGCTTAATAAGACAAGCACATTACACACTTTGTCATTATCACTTAGACTATCAAGGCACTTCATCCACTCACCTATACATATCTATGACATAACCATGACATCATTTTTAACTCTTTAACAAATCCATGAGTCTTTTAAATTGAAAATTTGACTGACTATATTGATGGATATTATGGCATTGGTAGATCTACTTGAGTCTAAGGCTTCTGATGGACTTGTATCTTTTTAGGATTAAAAATTGAAATAGAACCAAATCTTAAAAATGGACTACCTTCTAATGAGTCTTTATTTGTGTAGAAGCTATAATAATAAAAGAATTAATTACACCTAATAATTAAATACTAGGAATATATGGGGAAAATACATAACTAAAATATCTATAATAGAGACATAAGAAAACAAATAAGATACTACCTCACTTATCTTTTGACTTGGCTTCGCTATGAGGACTTGCTAGTCTAGAGAAACAACTAGTGTTTCTCCTTATTTTAGGCTTCCCAATATCAAAGATTTTCCCTTCTCTAACTTAGTTTATTCATCCTCTTTAAGTTGGGATTTATCTTCACTTATTTTTTCTCCACTCCCATCATCATTTTTGTGTTTTATTCTTCCTCATATGTGGCATATTCCACTAAGGATATCATGATTCCAATTTATGCTTCCTTTGTTTCCTCCTCAATATAAGATTATTCTATAGTAGTAAGACCAAAAGATTGTCTTTCCTCTAGTTGTTGAGTTATAGAAGAGGTTGGAAGGAATTTAGATCTCCTTTGGTAAGTGTATATGGGAGAGACATGAGGTGAGAATGATGATGAAATAATTGAAGGAGCCATAATAGTATTAACTATTGCTATATGTGGTGGTGATATAATGGAAGATTGAACAATGATTATGCATATGGGAGTGGATGGAGATGGACCTAGTTGAGGGGATGGAGGTGTGGATGGAAGAGATGATAAATAATATTTTATAAACTTTAGAAAACTTACTAGTGTAACTATTATGAGAGGTGGTAGAGGTGCCATAAAGAATTCACTCTTCTAATTATCTTGTGGAGATGTGTTTCTATCCACTTTATTGGTTGTGCCTAAATATGTGACAATGGTAACTAGACGAGTATAATCATGCTAGGGACCAGGGAGACCTCTAAGAATTTAACTTATTATATGGATGTTTTCTTCCCTTTATATAATAGACCCCCCCTCTTATGGATCCACCTATTATTCTATAATAGAGGGGGTTTAGCTTGGACTTGCTAAATCTTATGGTTAAGTTGGGGACCATTGATGGATCTATGATTTAAATTAATATTACACCATTTAATTTCCATACTTCTTTGTAATCTCTAGATTATATTGGATGTTTTGAGTTAACATTATGCACATTTTTTTCATCTTCATTCTAATTCATACTTTTGAATCATCAAAAGCATTTAGGAAAATTATATCATGATCATACTCATGGTGACCATTTTAAGGTTCACCTTGTTCTTCTCCCTCATGATTTGGAGATAGTTCTTTAATTTTCTTTTAGTAACCCACTCTCTGAATTGGGCCTCTTAAAAATTATATTAGGTTCTCACCTTTCCTACCTAATTAAAATGGCATATTACCATGTATTAGAGCTATCTAATAATTACACGAGTTTTAAATTAATGTGTTACATGTTTTTGGCCTAGCTCCTCATCTATGCTATTATAAATTTGGTAATCTGCCTCCCATTAAACAAGTTTGTCAAGAACCTAGCATGTTAAAAATAAAGGATGTGCCCTTATTCCTATAATATTAATGACTATCACATTGGGATAATACCAATAATCCCCCATTTATCAATGGTTATCATCAAGTCATTAGATAGCTGAGGTATTTGAGTGACATGAATTTCCTAGTAGACATAAGGATATATTTCCTTAGAAATCCTCTCGATATCATTTATAAATCAATAGATGAATATTAAGGAATAATCTTTATATATTATATTATCAACATACTTGACCAATGGTTACCATAATTATCCATTTATCATGTGAGCTATGCTAAGGACTACATCTAGAAATATGATATCATGTAAAAGTTTCCATCTGTAGGTCTTTATTCATCTTTATACATTTTTTCCCATTGCCTAACACTAATGACAACAATCTTATCTGAGGTCAATAAAATGTCCAAAGAAGGGACACATTCCATTTGTACATATGTGATACTAGGAAAACCATACAATCTATTTAACAAGGCCATGGTTATCTTAATCCCATGCCTTGATAATTCCATCAAAAGAAATGGCATCCTTGGGATTTAACCTATGTCCTTTTATCAACCATTATTTCAATTTATGTTCTATGGTATTATGCTTAAGACACCCATTGGATGAGAATTATTCATAATATACCTCAAGCCTTAGGAGTTTTAAGTACCTCTTGAATGCCCTCCCAAAGATATAAACAATTGTAGTCTTTCCTTTCCTAAGGTACAGACAATCCCCATAACTAGTACCATCAAAAAATAAATCCCTAAGCATGTCAATACAAGGCATTACCTCTAGTTTTATTACTACTTAATGAAGTCCCATGATTTTAATGGGTATTAGGTCATAGATGTATTGATTTTCATCTAGATATAACTATGTTATTTCTTGCACAACATTGCCTAATTAATCCAATAATTATGGAACCTCCTTTTTGGCCTTTTACTTTGCTCTCGCTTGTGCTCACAATTAATTAGTCTCAACACCACAAGTTACCTTGGTGAATTTTATCTATTTTTATGTTTAATATGGAATATAAACCATTATCATTGGAAATACCACATCCATTCAAGTAAAATTTTTATTTTAAACCTAGTATAAAATTCATATTTTGACCTCCCAATTTACACTTGAAGCTTGGCTCTCTTGGCTTTCCTAGCTCTATTAGCCTACTCGAGGAGGTAATTTAGATTTACATGCAATTTGGGATCCTAAAACCTATATAATTATGATAACCACATCTAAATTGTAAATTCTTGTATATAACACTTGGCCCCAAATGGAGTTTTTCTACACTTCTATTCTCTTGGTGTTCTTACCTACCTATCTTCTCAACTCCCTAAAACTACTCCAGGGGATCAATTTGATTTCCATGTATGTTGTAATTTCATATCATGTTTAATAGGATCATTCAATAAAGTTTCATGGTTTGAACTTCCTCCTAAAATTAATTCTAGATCCTCATACCGTGATTCCAAATTTTTGCCTCTTTATGCCAAAAACTTTAAAAAATCTCTAATTTGGTCTCTCTTGTCATTTTTGGTCTTTCTTTAACCTAATAAATATTTTATATTTGAAATTAATTCTAAAGTTTAAAAATATTAACTCCTTATACATAATTAGGTTCCCAAACCCCAATTAGGTCTAAGAGGGGAGTCACTTGTGTTTTCTTTACTAATCAAACTATAAGTCCTGAAAAAGTCTAGCATTGAGTGGGTGGAATCCTCACAATTGTAGTCAATATTTTAATCCTAACTAGGTCTAGGTTTTAGATGGGGGTCAAAGTATTTTTTATTTTGTGAATTTTTTTCCTAATTATAATAGGAGGTCATCAAGTAGGATTTAGTGTATATTCATATTGGAATCCTAATTAGATTGGGACCAAAGGACATTCTAGCATTTAATTATAGTCAAGGATTGAATCCTTGACTAAGTCACATCATTAAGAATTAGGGGTCATTTGGTAACTAGGTTTTTTTACCCAAATAGGTATTGGGGAACCTCTAAGGCTCCCTACATACCTAACCATGGATTAAAAACCTAATTTGATCTATGGTAGAGGCCTCAGTCTTGATCAATTCTAATTAGGATTTTTCCCAATCAAAACCCAAAACACCTAAGTTTAGGATTTTAACCCTCCAATACCTAACTAAAATCTCATAGTTAAAAATACAAAGGAAATAGCCAATTAATTAGTTAGTCTTTTTAGCTTCTCAAATTTTCATTTTCCCACCAATTTTAAGTTCAAAAACACATTGATGATTGAGGAAAAATGCCTGATTAGGTCTGCAAGTGATTTCAAAATTCCACCCACTATAATTTAGGTTATACAACCTGATTAGGAATGCATAATCCAAATTTCAAAAGTGAATAATAGCATTAAAATAAAATACTAGATGCTTTCAAGTCCCAAATAGGTTTTCTTTGGCTCTCTTTGACCTGCCTTCTATTTTTTGAGCATAACATTTAATCTAAATGTTGCTAGAAATATATGATTGTTAAAAAATTTCTTGATTCCTCCTCATTTAAATCTTATTCATGTTTTCTTATGCCTATGTACTATTTTATCTCTTTAATTCACTTTTTGACTTTTTTTTGGTCATGTTTTACAGGTCAATAATGAAAGTGACAAGATTTGGGAAGAGGAGGAGTCGTATGGGGTATTAATTATGTTATTTGGATGGTTTTGGAGGGAAAATATCTATAATGTAAGACCAAATGGCTATATATTTTTTCATTTTGACACTCCATGCGTTGGCTTTTTCTCCTCCCATAAGAAATTTATAGCCAACACCTTTAATTTTTTATATTATTTCTCATGCTACCTTAGTTTTACTCTCTCCCTCAAATCCTCCCCTATTATCATGTTGGTTAACTTTCAAGAGAATCATTGTAATAGACTATAAATTTGTCTATAAAATGATGGATTATTGATCAATTGAAGACTTGGGATTGTTTGATGAATTATGCATGTGTAAATGGTGTTTTTGGCTATATGTTTCTTCATCTGATATTCTTAGGTGTTTACATTAGCTTTGTATTTGATTATGAAATTTTTTATTATAGTAGGGACAATTTTATGGATTTATTATGATTTTTATCTCAAATTTGTCAATAATATTATAGGATTTTATTCTCTTTTCATCTCCCTTTCCTTTTATCAATTTTTTTATTAGTTTGTTAATCGAGGTTTTAAATCAATATTGGTCTGGAAAATATCTTAATCATTGATTTTTATCCATTTAAATTTTGTATTGTTTAATATCTAAATCATTGAATGAATGAACACACTAAAATAAGATGTACACAAATATAAAACTAAAACCCTAAATATTGATTTGTGATTGGGCAAGTTTTAAATGCAATATTTGTTTGTTTTGTTTCTTATAATTTAATGGTGTAATGAGTGAATGAATTCATACCTTTTAATTTCTAAGACAACACAAAAAAACCATGTCTGGAATTAAACAACAAATGCACCATGGTTTGCATTTTTAAAGTACCTAAAGGTTGCTAAAATGCATGTTTAGAGTTTAGAATATGTAGAACCAACCAATGCCCCTTGAACGTAATGGTCACATTTAGCCATTGAGTGAAGATAAGTGTACCTATACAAGGTAGATATAAACCTTATGGAGATTCCCTCGAGTCTCCTTTAGAAAGAGGAAAGTCACGAGATGAGCCTAGAACGTTGGTGTGTTGCAAAACACAAATCAATAAAAATAGTGATAAAAAGAGGGCCATGAACCTAAAAACTAAAATTTTAGTATAAAAATCAAGATTTTAACACTTAGGAATGTTGAAAATGCTTGTTTAATTATAAATCTAAACAATAAATAAGAAAAATACCCACAAGATCAAAGTATGTATGGTTAATTTTGAGTTTATAGAACTCGCTGAACACAAGAAATTGAGTGTAAACAAAGGGAGATCTAAAAATGAAAAATTCATGTAGTTAGTAGCTTGCATATCTATAACTCCATTTATCAACCCATTTTTTGCCCTTCCAAACCCACAATGCTAGCTAATCTAACTAGGCTTAGTGAAAGTGGATGCCCTATGAATTTTCTAGAGTGTGCCTATGATTTACTCAAGAATCCTATTAAAATATGTCAAAAATATTTATCTAATGGGATTTACATAGTTGAGGAGCATATTTAGGCATTTAAAAATGCCTTGATTTGTAAAAATATTCAACATGAGGATGTGGCTTTCCACCCATTACCTTAATTCTTGGGATAAGTTACCTATGCTTGGTATCTTCATTTTCCCAATAGATCTATCACTTTTTGTAATGATTTAGAAACTATTTTCATCAACCATTTTAGGCCACCCATTAATGCTGCTATTTTGTATCATCACTTTGCCACTTTATATGGAGATCCAAACAAAACCTATAAGTGTTTTTCAGTGCACACTTATAGAATCTTTACTAAAGGTTGAAAAATATATACACTCAAATGGAATTATATGTTATGTATATAAACCTAATGGTTTTATATTCAATGACCTCCATATTCCTTAGAATAACCCTAGAAACTCTATTATCGTTATCCTTGGAATAAAATTAGGTTATAAACATTAAGTAACAAATGGTTACACAAGGCTATATAATTTTCCTTTTCCTTTATTAGGCCAACTAGGTGCTCACAATTATATTTTGATGATTAACCATGCTTTACAACATAATACACCATTCATAAATATAATATTGGGTGTCCTGTATGTAAGATCAAATCTAGTTTATAATCCAACATCCATGAATTGCATGCCTAATATCCTACCTTATTCACCTTTGGATCATTTTTTTCGTAACAAAAAAATCAATGACATGTTCCCATTACATACAACAACATTGTTTCCATGCCTAACACTAGAAATTATGTTACTTATACTAGCAACAAATAGGTTTTTAGATTAATTATAAATAACTAGACACCTATTAAAAATAATAAAAAATAAGCATACCCCACTATCCTTACATTTTTTAATGTTAATTCCCATGTGGCTAACCCATAACCACAATCGATAAATCCATAAAATGCTAGTATGAATCTAGAACTAGCCAATTTATATAAAATGGTTTAGAGGTTTATAAATGATATGGTCAATTTACATAGACAAGTGCCACAAAACACCAATCATAATGCAAATAACCCACCACTAACTATAATTTTCAACTTCTATAGAGCCAAAAAATAATGAAACATGAAGTAAATAATGGAGGTGTACCTACCCCACTAGATAAAAACAACTATAATAACAATAATAGTGCTTCAAATATAGTATAATTGGCTAATTTAGCACTACCCACCTGGTGTAGGATACATAATATGGTTGACCACATTGTGATTATTTGTGTGGAATTCATCTATACCTCAAACATCTTCCAATAGGAGATGGATAATCAATAACTAGTTGCTACACATAATTATAATTATAGGAACTCTAGTCTTGGAAACTTATGAGTTTATGTTTGAAAGGGACATTAAACTAGAGGATAAACTAGATAAGGTCCATGAATTTAAACAATTTCAAAGGGGAAATAACTACCATTTGAGGATAAAATTTATAATTCCATTAACTACATCTACTCCTTCAAAAAACACTCAAGTTCTACCTCACAATAACTTGAGCAACAACCCATTTCCACCTACAGGACCTATAACTTATTACAAACCCAATAACAACTCTACACATCTATAAAGTGATAAACTAGTAGTGTCAATAAAACATGGATGCAATATTTTAGATGACCTAAATAAAATTAGGGCTAATATCACAAGATTTGACTTGATTCAAATCTTAAATCATAAGGACATGTTTCTAAAATAATTAGATGCTCTTAAAGGGAAGGAAACTAATAAAATAATTTATGCTCATGTTTCATTATACAAGGAAAGAATGGAACTCCTCCTTTCATCCTAACAATACATATTTTTCATAAAAACCTACATAATTATTTGGTGGATTCAAGTGCTTTTGGAAATGTCATGCCTTATGCAAGTTTTTATCAATTAGGTTTGACACATAAAAATCTTAATATGAAGGTTATTCAATTGGAAAAATCAAATGAATTTTTTTTTGGTGAGCTAAATCACATCCATATGTAGTTGGCCTCTGATATGAGGGTGAAATAGTTTATTAATATCTAGGTAGTTGATATACATGATGCTTATGACATGATTCTAAGAAGATATTGGTATATAACATTGAATGGTTATATGGTAATGGAGTTAAATCATATGTGGATCCCATGGTGAGGCATACCTAATAAAATAAATATTAAACATGATCCCAATATGAATCACAAGATAGCATAATACAAAAAAGTGAATGATATATTATATGAGGAATTAGAGCTTGGAGTGTATGCCCATAAGAAATAGGGAGAATCTTATAATAAATTATCCATCAACATGTTATCTGAGCAAGAAAGTACATAGATTGAAGAGATTGATCAGATTTATGAGGTTGATTTACTCTATGTACCCAAAATAAATTTATTTCTTAGTAATTCCAAAATACATAAGGATGTAAAACAAGTTGGTCTAATTTAAAAACAAGGTTGTCAATAGATATTTTAGCAATGGGTATGCCTGAGTCAGAATTCAACAAGTTGAAATAAATTCATATAAAGAAATATGAGAAATTTTTAACCCTCACTATTGAGAATATCACCATTATAGATGGCCCTATACTCACTTATACCACTGAGGACTTAACTAGGATGTCTCTATAATCTATGAAGCAAGATGTGTGTACACTTGGTGTAGAGAAATATAATGAATAAATCAATGTTATAACAACACTTACTCATCAGAATCCTACACATATAGATGAAAACCATTTATGGGTTCTAAATTTTATTGGTTATAAATCTAAGAATGGGTGTAGTGCTAATGTATATCTCATCAATCCCATAATAAAGTCATATTTGGATCCATATCAACTATAATTTGGTTACATAAATAATGTGGTTGAATATGAGTCACTAGCTCATGATCTCTTATTTGAACTAAAGAAGAAAGTTAAGAACTTCAAAGTATTAGGTGACTTTGAACTAGTGGTTAAATAGGTAAGAGGATAGTATCTTTATAATGATAATTATTTATCTAGATATTGCACCAGGTATGGAATTTAATAAAGGATTTTTATGTATTCAATATTCCAACTTTACCTTGTAGAATAAATTATATAATGGATGTATTGGAAATAACTACAATTAATTTAGAACCTATAGCTTGCACTAATTTGATAATTTCCTCTATGGATTTGGTTTCTAATCCTTCCATCTTTGATAATATCAGTAACTTCCATGTATTCAATGATGATCAACATATCATCAAATTCATCACAAATACATATGTATTCAAGACTTAAATTATTCCTGAAGATGACAAAGAAGAGTTTGAAATTGAGGAGGAAGGGTAATCAATATAAAAACAAATAGTATACCCAGGGCATGGTATCACTATAATTATTTTTTGAAATACATTACCAATGAAAGAAAGAGAAATTAGTACCCACTAAAGGTATGCTTTACCAACATTATAATATTGTAAATGTAAATGAATCAAAGAACATGCTTCTAGGCATAAAATTTACTGAAAGGTAAAAATGACTTTGTTCAAGCCTTAAAATAATTTATATATGTTATTTCATGGAGCTATATGGACCTAAAGGTGTTCAACACTTATATTCTCATGCATACCATCCATCTTAAGCCAAGAATTGAATCATCCCACCAAATACTAAGATGAATAAACCCACTTTTATAACCATTGATATTAAAATAAATCTAGAAATTACTCCAAGTAAAGATAATCTTCCTTGTAAAGCACTCTACGTGGAAGCCTAATTTGGTATTAGTTATAAATAAAATTTGAGATATAAGGATGTTTTTTTTACTTGTACAGCTTGAACAAGGCTAAAAAAATGATAATTACCCATTTCCTTCACTAGATAAAGTTGTATAGATAGTTAATGACTCTTAAATGATGTTGTTACTAGATGGGTACTCAAGGTATAATCACGTAGTGGTTAATTATGGGTACTAGATTAAGAGAACCTTTACAAAAAAGTGGGGTATATTGACATATAAAATGATTCCATTTTTTTTCAATGTAGGTTACACCTTTTAACACTCCATGGATATTGTATTCAAGAATATCATCAACAAATACATAGTCATATACATGGATGAACTGAATGTATATTTTAATAATAGAGAAGACCACATCAAGGACTTAATAGTAGTTTTGTAAAGGTGTAGAGATCATGAAATCTCATCAAACCCATAAAAGTATATCTTTGGGGTAACATAAGATAAGTTTATAGGCCACATCATCTTAGAATGAGGTATATCTAAAGATCTTGTGAGAGTGGAATCAATTCTTAAAATTCCATTGTTTGCTAACATAGAATAGCTAAATTCATTCTTTGGTAAGATTAAATTTGTCATCAAGTTCATACCAGGATTTGTAGAGATAGTCTAACCATTAAACTTAATTATAAATAAGGACACAAATATTGAATGGATGTCTGAAACATAAACATATTTTTCTTAGATCAAGAAGTCAATTGTAAATATAATGGCACTAATCAAATCTGACTATATGTAACCCTTCTATATCTACTAATTCACCTTACAACATTCAAGTGTAACTATCCTAACATAAAATAAAGAATTCATAGATTATATACATATCTCATTTATTATTTATCCTCTTTATAACATTGAAATATGGTATTCAAATTTAGACAAAAAATCCTTTGCCTTAATCATAATCATTAAAAAGCTTAGGAACTACATTCTCCACAGTAAGGTGTTTGTATTGGTGCCTACCCCAACATTAAAGGCTATGATAATGTAAAATAATTTAGGTGAGGAGAGGGTAAAATGGATTATTATTCTCCAATATTTTAAACCAAAGATATAAGTAATAAAAATTGTAAGAGGTTAAGGACTTAGTAAGGCTATGGCTAAAGTAGACACGTAGATAGTTTTGTTAGGTTGTGGAGCTAAAAGATTCAGTAATGCAAACATGGAGGAGGTTGCTGAGAGGTTGCAGAGTTATAGAACAATGAATGTCAGTTTGATCAATCAATGTTAGTCATATCCAGTGAGCAGAGAAACTGACATCGATCAAGTATCAGCCGATGTCAGTCATCTCCAACTAGATAGGGACCAATGTTGGTCACCTATGTGGTTTCAAACTGTGAGTTTCATGAATAGTTTGTTAACGAACCAGTTATTTGCATGTCAAAGGATAATTTTCATCTTGAAGCTATGGATCTAATTATTATAATTGGATGTCTAATTATTGTTTGCATGGGATCTATATAATAGACTCATGGGCTATATTATAAAGTGTGAGGGATCAAAGCAGGGATTCCTCGAGTGCTAGATAGAGAGAGCAAGCTTGGCTCCTCATAGTGCCATAGTGCCAAGTGTGTATGATCAGGTAGATGTGTGAGAGATCAAGGTCTGGTAGAAGATCCATAGGGGTGTTGGTTTGGAGGACAAGGGTTCTTCATGGTATGTAAGATTAGGTTGGTTTGAAAGTGTGCAAGATCAGGTATGAGATCTACATGTGTAATTAAGTTCAATTGATCTACAAGTGTGTGTGTGTGTGTGTGTGTGTGTGTGTGTGTGTGTGTGTGTGTGTGTGTATGTGTGTGTGTGTGTGATCTAGGTTTGCAGGTGTGTAGAACTAGGTTGATTTGCAGGTGTGTAAGATTAGGGAGGTTAGCAACATAATAGGTAGTAAGATCAGGTGAGATCTACTTAGAGTACGCTGTGTACTTGGAGTATGTGTGTATACTTGAACTTGGAGTACATGGAGTACTTGGTGGATTGACAGTATTGTTACTGACTGGTGGACTGGCAATATTATTACTAGCTGGTGGAGGTGAATAACAACTCTATGTTTGAGTTAATTGTTGGGACCATAATTGAGAGAGTGAGCTCTTGAAGAGATTTATTCTTTATGCCCTAGAGATGTGGGAGCCCTAGAGGAGTGTAATGAAGAAGACTGTGGCATCTTCTTTGTTGTATTTCTTTTCTGGAAGAGTATTAATACAATTGGGTATTGTCTCTCATATTTTGTGTTGTTTCTAATTTCTAGTTACTTATTACTTCTGGTTAATTTTGCATTTAGTTGCTTATACATGGTAATCAATTGTGCTTCTGAGTCATAACAAGTGGTATCAGAGCTAAGGTTGCAAGAAGCAAGTTTGTGTTTAATTACAGGTCACTCTCAGGGGTTTCTGATTGAGTGGGAGTATAGCAATGGTAGAAGAAATTAAGCTAAGAATGTAGGAATTCAAAAGCAAGAATAGTCAATTACGGTGTTATAGAAAGAAAGAGTAGGTAAAGAAATATTGTTGGTTGGTAGAAGATCAACATGAAGGAACTAAAGAAGTAGATGTTGTAGGTGTTGTTGCACAGGATGCTCTGGTATGTTCCTTGGATAAAGTAGAATCTTGTGTTATAGATTGTGTTGCCTCTTTCCATACAGCCTGAAATAGAGTATTTTTCCATGTTAAGGTCCTTGAAGACTTTGGAAAGATTTATTTAGGGGTTGGTGTGCCTTCTCAAAGTTTTGGCAAAGGGGAAGTGTGGCTGAACTTGTAGACAACCAACACATGGGTGTTAAAGGAGGTCATGCAAGTCCCAGTCTTGAAGATGTGGCTAATTTCTTCAGGAAAGTTGGGTGATGAGAGATGCACAAAAACTCTCACAGTGGATGCACTTGAATTAGCAGGTGGTAAGAAAATAGGTATCTTTTATCTATCTACTTATATTATTGATTCTTATTTTGTTGCAAAGATGTGGCTTTGTAGGCTTGGTCACATGAGCAAGAAGGAGATGCATGTTCGTAAGAGGAAGTTAGATGTCTTTGACAGACTTAATAACTAGAAAGCCTTGGTGTTTATGGAGGAGATGATAGATAGAGATCAGTGGAAAAGGCTGAGTAACTCTGAGCAGGGTAGTTTGGACAGGGTTTTGATCCAAAGAGAGCTCACAGGTAAAAAGTCATCACTCACAAGAGAACATAGGTACCGGCATCGGTCAGAAGGAACTAGCATCAAATAGACAGGTGCTGATGTTAGTCATGTATAGACCAGAGCCAGTGGTGTCAGGCAAGGTAAGACTGACATCATTTAGAGAATTAATGTCAGTGATAGGTAGACACTAACATTGGTCAGGAAAATGGCATTGATAGTTAAGACAGTCGTATGGAACTAACATTGGTCGGATGCAGACTGTGTGGTGACTGAGGTTGATCACTAGAATGGATTTTGGGTAGATAGCAAGCTATCAAGTAGTCTCAAACACCCATATGGAGGACTAAAATGGTAAGTAAGCCTCAAATTTGTTATTCCTCTTCTTTATACTCATTGCTCATTGTAAAGCATGAAGGATCTAGGAAATAGTGGGAACATGGCATGAATGAGGAATTTGATTCCTAAGATGCAAAACCAAATGGGATATTTGGTAGGGTTACTAGTCGGTATGAAAGCACTAAAAGATGAATGGATTCCTTGGTTAAAGAATAGAGAGAATGGACACGTGAGATGGAAGGCTAGGTCATATGGTCTTAAGTAGGCTGCAAGATAGTGGTCCAGGTTTGATGGGAGTATGACAAAGCATGGCTTTAGTCAATGTCATTGTAACCATTGTGTTTGTCTTACCAGGTTAGATGATGGTTGCGAGATTATCCTGTTACTGTATGTGGATGATATGCTTATTGCAGGTTCAGACATGCAGGGTTTTTCTAAGCTAAAGGTAAGGTTAGTATACAGGTTTGCCATAAAGGATTTGGGAGTAGCAAAATTCTTTAGCATGAGTAATCCTAGACACAGGGAAGATCACAAGTTGATGTTGTCATGGGATGATTGTGTGAAGGTAGTGTAGGATGTAGTATGACAAATGCACCTATGGATGGACAGTTCACAGAACAAGGTCCCTAATCACATGATGAGGTTGAGTACATGTGTACTCCCTGATATTACCTCAGTAGTGGGAGTTATCAGCAAGTTTGTAGTCAATTTGGGAAGGAAGCACTGAAAAGCAATTTAGTGGGTTCTCAGGTATCTGAGAGGGACCAGTAGTAGGTCAACATGCTATGCAAGGTTAGGCACTTTAGATTTGGCAAGTTGCTTGCATGACAGGAGTTGCACCATAGGATGTGTGGTGGTTGGTATTCAAGATTGAGCTTGAAGAGGGATACAAGCCAGGAAACAAATTAGACAGTGTACAGGTATAGGTACAGTGTAGCTATTTATCTCCAAGTGGGAGATTGTTAAGTTGTGGAGCTAAAAGCTTCACTGATGCAAACATGGAGGAGGTTGTTGAGAGGTTCCTAAGTTGTAGAGCAACTGATGTCAGTCTGATCAACTGACGTTGGTCATATCTAGTGAGCATAGAAACTGACATCGATTAGGTATCAGCCAATGTCAGTCATCTCCAGCCAGACAGGGACCGATGTTAGTCACCTATGCGATTCTGAACTATGCGTTTCATGAATAGTTTGTTAACAAACCAGTTGTTTGCATGTAAAAGGCTAATTTTAGTCTTGAAGCTATGGATCTAATTATTGTAATTAGATGTCTAATTATTGTTTGCATGGGATCTATATAATAGACTCATGGGCTATATTGTAAGGTGTGAGGGATCAAAGCAGGGATTCCTTAGGTGCTAGATAAAGAGAGCAAGCTTGGCTCCTCATAGTGCCATAGTGC
Source organism: Torreya grandis (assembly GCA_037957365.1). Taxonomy (NCBI): domain Eukaryota; kingdom Viridiplantae; phylum Streptophyta; class Pinopsida; order Cupressales; family Taxaceae; genus Torreya; species Torreya grandis. The sequence continues at coordinate 1,286,989 of JARHVA010004499.1, forward strand.
CAAGTGTGTATGATCAGGTAGATTTGTGGGAGAGTAAGGTCTAGTAGAAGATCCATAGGGGTGCTAGTTTGGAGGACAAGATTTCTTCATGGTATGTAAGATTAGGTTAGTCTATAGGTGTGCAAGATCAGGTAGGAGATCTACATGTGTAAGTAAGGTCGGTTAATCTGCAAGTGTGTGTGTGTGAGAGAGATCTAGGTTTTTAGGTGTACAGAACTAGGTTGATTTGCAGGTGTGCAAGATTAGGGAGGTTAGCAACATAATAGGTAGCAAGATCAGGTGAGATCTACTTGGAGTACATTGTGTACTTGGAGTATGTGTGTATACTAAGACTTAGAGTACGTGGAGTACTTGGTGGACCAGCAATATTGTTACTGACTGGTGGACTGCTAGTATTATTACTAGCTAGTGGAGGTGAACAACAAATCTATGTTTGAGTTGATTGTTGGGACTATAATTAAGAGTGTGAGCTCTTGAAGAGATTTACTGTTTATGCCCTAGAGGTGTGGGAGCCCTAGAGGAGTGTAAGGAAGAAGACTGTGGCATCTTCTTTGTTGTATTTCTTTTCTAGAAGAGTATTAATACAATTGGGTATTGTCTCTCATATTTTGTGTTATTTCTAATTTCTAGTTACTTATTGCTTCTAGTTAATTTTGCATTTAGTTGCTTGTACATGGTAATCAATTATGCTTTCAGGTCCTAACAAGTTTACTAGTAGTACACAATGTAAGACACCACTATGAATGATTAGTATCAATATGTATTCTATTATTTTCTCAATATCAAATGCCTAGATAACCTAAATTAATCTCATATAAGTTCCTTATTCTCTAAAATTAATAACTTCATTATAAAATTAGGTAGATATACAAAAATAATCATGAAGGCATATATCTCAGATGCCTAGACAAGACAAAATCTCTTAGAATACTCAATGATTTTAATGGAAAATTTGGAACTAATCATGGACCAGGGAGTTTTACAACTCATCATATACATAGGGTATGGTATTGATAGTTTCATGTTTTAAAAATTCTCATGCTCACATCTAGAGCTATCATAATTACCAAGTTGCCACACAGAGAAAGCACCCCTGCCATGCCATTATAGTTGGTCATTGAGGTTCAATAATTTTCAAAATGGGTATTGGAATTAATTGGATCCATAAATTTTAATTCCTCTATATGAAACAAGTTCATCCTAATGATAATATATTATTATACCCATTATATGGAATAAATGGAATCCAAAACATGTAAGAACAATACAACCAATATGGTAATCAACTTTTTAGAAGAACACGTCATCACTAGGTTTAGTATGAATTGTAGATTGGTATGTGACAATGGCCTTACTTTCTCATCCCTTAAATTTACTGAATGGGAATACAAAAACTTGGTAATCTTGAAATTTTCTTCTAATTATCATCCATAGGGTAATGTGGTAGTAGAATTAACTAATAAAAATTTACTATATTTAGTTAAGAAGATATTGGAAATGAATCATATAGACTAGCACAATGTTTTAAAGTTTGAACTATATTATTATATGACTAGAATCAAATCATCCTTAGGAATATCATTGTATCATCTTATTTATGGCCAAGACCTCATCTTTCTAATCAATCTAAGAATCCATACATTACAGTTCATCAAAGATTACCTATAAATAGATGATAGAATCTCACCTGCTTAACCTAATAAAACTAGAATAAAATTATTATGCATCCATGATACATCTCAATAAACACCAAGACGTCATTAAATTTTTTATTAACAAGTGAGAAAAACTAAAATCTTTTAGGATATTTGATGTATTCCTTACCTAGGACAATCATGAAGAGAAAAAGGGACAAGATAGAAAATTTGATTCCTTATGGTTGGGTCACTACCAAATATCCAAAATCCTAGGTGAGAATGATTTCTACCTATGGTGTCTAACTTGTGAGGAAGTTTCATTGCCTGCCAATATAAATTTCTTCAAACACTACTTCCAAGATTGAATTACCCTGACAAGTTCCTTTAAATACATTCACTTCCCCTTTCGTACTTTGTTTTGTGTTTTGTTTCCTACTCTATTGTTAGTTATTTATTTTCCTATTGTAATTAAGGAATCCAAGGATGATTTTAGTATAATTTAGTAAGATAAAATAATGAAAAACACATATAAGACTAGCATTCTAATCCTAAATAATTAGGGGAGAAAATAAAAAGCAATCAAAAGACAATAAGAATGAAAAATAAACTCGTTCACTTTCCTTAATAATTTAATTTTATAGATAGCATAAGAGTGGAATGTGCTTGGCTTATGGACAATGAGTCTTCATTAATGGTGTACATGTATCATCTCCCCTTGTTAACTTTGGAAATTGGATTAACATGATTTGATAAGTGAAACTTCTATTAATAATTTTGATTGGTGAATTTACCTTAATAATATTGTTGAAAGTGTTTGAGGACCTCAATATTTATAGATTAAATGAAATGATATGGACCATCCATCTTAAGATCAAGATGTGTGGTCTAAAATCAATTCAACTATGGAGACCAATTTCAATAAATGTTACAATTAACAATTGGAAGAATGGAGTAATCAATAGGCATGGTTCAACATTTCATATATTTGTCGTATTTATGTTGATATTTTGCATTTTTGACTTTGTGACCACCTATGTCATGATGATGTCACCTTTTCAAATATTTATTGAATTTATGAATTTAAAAAAATAGAATTCATTAATTTGATATGGATTTTTCACATAAGAATATAATTGGATTTAATTAGTTAAGTAAATCTGATTATGTTTTTGTAATTTTTAGAATTTGATTAATTGTCATGCACTATTGGTTGAAAACATCAATTTTCTAGGTTGTAATTTGACTAGAAGTGAATTTTAAAATGGTTATAATTTTATACAATGTATTACCCCAAATAGGGATACCTTAATGTGATTTACTACATTTGCATCTAATGTGTAAATGAATTTGGGTGTTTCAATGATTTTTAGGCTCTGTTTACATTGTTTATTAGAAATTAGTTTAGTGTCCCTTTACACATGAAAGTGGCCAAAAAGGATTGTCTAAATTTTCCCCTATTTGAAAGGAATTGCAAGACATAAGCACAATATCATCTTCTCAAATAATGAAAAATTCATTAAGTAAAAAATTTTAATGTTTTGAAAAATAACAAGTTGATAATCATATATTTATATGAGCCAATAAACACAAGATGATGTCTCATAGGGTGATTTATGAGTTGTATATGTCCCTTGAGGGAGTGGTATCCAAATAGTGTCATCGAAAGGGCCTTTTAAAAGGGTAAAATGACATGGTCTAATGGTAATAGAGGTTTAAATAATGATTTTCCCCAATAAGGTAGTTTTAATCATTGACACAATGTATTTCCATAGTAGGGAAGATTTGAGCATGATATAATTAATTTTTCCCTAATAAAGTATATTTGATCATTAATTGATCCAACTAATTTTCCCTATTATAACAAATTGTCAAATGGACCGCACATAATGAACTTATAACACAAATTAATGATGAGATGGCATAGCATAATGGTATGATTCTAGGGTATCTACTAGCATTGAGTTTTATGTCCTAATTATCATGTGATACAACCAAAAAATAGTGTTATTAAATGAGACTTTGAATAAAGACCTAATAACATTGTCTAGTGATAAAAAAAAATGAAAATACTTAGAATTAAAAAAAATGCCCTAAAAATGGACCACAGAGTCAAAGATAAGACCTCTTGAAATAAACAAAATGAAATTTAGGAAGTAGGGGTTGAAAAATTAAATTTTCAAGCTATATATTCACCCCTTAGGGTAATTTTTTTTCATTTTCACCCTACCACTTGATAAATTTGAGACCTAATACTATTAATAAAAGTAGTAAAATATGACTCGATAATTAAGATAAAGGCATGTGAGTAACCAGGTTCAGGAGTATGGATGATCTATGAATGAAATGTAGTCAGTATGTGAACCATACTTTAGTTAATTTATCTAGTAATACAATTTTAATGCTAGGTTTAGTGGAAAATGGTGAGTTCATCACTTTTGTGGTGAAAATTCCCATTTTGTGTGGAAATCCCCAAATCAGTGATTTTAGCAAAACATGTAAAATTAACATTTTCATAAGAAATGAAAATAATGGCATCACTAGAAATGGAAAAAAATGCCTAAATAGTGACTTTATTGTCAATGAAAATGGTGACTTCACCTAAAATAAAAAAACTAATAGCTTAGTAATTCAAACTAGATCAAGCTTCTAGGAAAGGGGCACACTAGTCTAAGACACAAAAAAGGTCAAGTAGAATAGCCATAATAATAGGTACTTGCTAGTGAAACTTGTGATATAGATATAGAATCATGATAATCTATTTATGATTATAGGATTAGCTTAGTGTATTAATGGCATGTGGATAATGATTTCACTAATTATAGATTTATCACATCTAGATTGAAGATATATATCCATTCATATATTCCATCAATATGTTAAATGTGGCATGCATGCCTACTATTAGAGATGATCAAGCTTACTTGAGTACATTGGTAATGCATTAGCACTCAAATATTTCTAGCTTATACTTACTAATAAGGAAGGTGAGATTAATATTGGAGGATACATGGTGCATACTAAAGCTACCCATGAGAGGTTTAAGATTATTGTAGATAGACCCAACACACTAGTAGGCTATGCTAATAACATGGTCAATTGATATGACATTCCCATGCTAGGTGGGAAAGTTTATATTGATTTATTAGAGATATACACAAGAATTTAAATTTATGACTTACCATTTTAGGATCCAACACCACCAACACTAATCAATATGGATGTTATGGTTTTGATGACAATTATCAATGACATATTTCTGCCTGATAAAAGGGGTCGATTCTTCCATATGGGTATGGGAGGATTGATCATATCCATCCTATATGATATGACTAGATTTACTTGGGGACCAATAGTACTAGCCTAATTATATAAGTATTTACATATATTAGCCTACTAAAAAGGCTAAAGTATTTGTGCCATGACTTTGCTCTAGATTTGGGGATGGGAACACATAGCTATAGATCACCCACTAGGGAAGAGATGGGTAAATGGTCCATAAGATCCAATATCATATGTATGGGTATAGATAGGTTCTAGATGTAGAGGGAATCATGGTGAGATTTACCATTATCATCATATGTTAGATGATTTGGTAGCCTATATTTTACTTATTAGATGTACTTGCCACTAAAAATTCATTAGAGATACACTAGATGGTATATTACCTATATGATGTCAAAATGCTTCTTGGTAGGTAAGGACACATTATAGACTATAGAAAAGATTAGGTTTTACATAAAATTGGGATGTAGTATGAAGTACTAGATGATTTGAGATGGTTTGTATAAACCACCCAAGAGATCAACAAAGCTATGCCAGTGATCTTGAGGAGTACAATTGTAGGTGGTTATGGGTTAGTACCACATAATTGGTGGGTTTATGGAGGATTCCCTATAGATTTATGTGTGACACTAGCCTATGTGATATGGTGGGCACAATTTTATCCACAAAGACTAAAGACACCTTATTAGGCATTACAACAAGGATATGTTCTATAAAGAAAGGCTTCGGGAAGGGATGAGATAGAGGTGGATTGGGGTAATGGTTAGGTAGGTACTAATGGTACATAGGGTATGGTTATGATTGTATATCCTATATAGGTACACATATTAGGTACTTAGGTAGATCCAAGCCAAACAGGGTCATCATAGATGATGAGAGAATATAAGGATATTTATTTAATTAAAAGGAGATCACTATCAAACTAGGTGATATTGAGGGCATAGAGAGGAGAGTGGGTCAATTATAGGCATATGTGATCATTAAAGAAGGCCAAATTACTACCCTTTAGTTAGATATTTACTCACTAAAGGTAGAGGTTGTATAGATGACACATGTATATTCATAATTACAATATACCAGAGATTAGGTTATAGCTGAGAGGGATCATACATAATTAGATGTTCATATAATTTGGTATGAGAGAGATGAAGAATGTACAACATGCACATAGGTAGGGGTTTTCAAGATGGTTTTTGAGAGCCTACAAGCTAAGGATGAGGCCTCATACTATTGGTGATCTTATGAGACTATGATTTGCAAGGATTATTAAATACCTATGTTTGAGGTTTGATATACATAAAAATTTAGTAGTAGGTCCTCCCAATGTAGATCAAAGACATATGGTGGATCAACTTCAAGCCAATTAGTTCAACATCCACCATCACCTACACCACTAGGGCTACAACTTCCACCATCTATAGGACCCATGGATTCCTAGATTTAGATATGGTGTTGTATATATCTTTGACACTTTTATATTTTAACATTATGACTCATATATAGTCATGATGTATATGACATTCATTTTTTATGACATATATGATATTCCTATTAAATCTATGTAATTTTACTTGGACTATTGATGTTCTTTTTATATACATGTGATTCTCTTTATTTGTTTTATCATGATGTGATATGTTCTCATGTTTATATGTGATTAATTTAAAATTTTGATGTTTATTTTCGATTTAAACATGTATATGTATGTTATTTCATTTATCGTAGGTATGTCATGTATATGAGATGTTGGAGATATTTATATGTTCATGTTTATGACTTATAATATATGCTTATTTGAAGATGAACATAATCATTATCACATAGTATAGTAATTATGATTTGATTATTGTGGGTTTTGTTTTGTTTGAGTATTCCTATTATGAATAAGGGGGAATATTACTTGCACCATTATTTGATAAATCGTTGGTTTGATTTTATTGTATCATGTGACATTATGATTCAAAGTTATAAACAAACCATAATAATAATGTATGCCATAAGCATAGTAAAATACTTAATTTAAATGCAAGTATAAAAAATTTAGGCATAATATATGATCAATCAAATCCCAAATGTAAATAAAATGAAGTAAACTAAGTGTAGGAGTGGATACAAATACTCATAACCCAAGTACAAGATATAGAAAATAAAAACTTAAGTCTAGACATAATGTAATAAAATTATGAAAACTGAGGAGAAGGGAAACACAATAAAATACATTCGTCATCAACCAATTAAAAATAAAAAAAATTGATAAAGAAAAAAAACTAGGTAAAACACTAAAACATAGACTAAAGTTAGCAAACACATGGAAGGAAGATGTCATAAGTAAGAGAAAAATAAATATACAACACCTAACTAAAGGATAATCAAATAAAGTAACTACCTATGACACAAATGAAATAAATAAACTAATATATGTTAAATTCAATAAACAAACTAATCTAAGGAAAATAAAATAAAAAAACTAATCTAAGATAAATACAACAAACAATAGAATACAAAAAAAGTAATGAACTAAAACTACTTAATGAAGTTATTTGTGCATGTGTAAGAGAAGTGTTATGTTTTTAAAAATATTTCCCTTAGGAATTAGGTAAAAACATCATAGGTATTATGGTATAGGAATAGAAATTTTGAACAAGATAATAAGGAAGGGGTGGCTGAGCTGAGTCCAACTTCCCTAGGCAAGTGGACATTACCTACATAGTCTCATGTACACCATGTCCAACATGGAGTTTAGGCCAAATGTATTTCTCCTATGATTTGGGATAGAATAAAATTTAAAATAAGTATAATTATTTATTATAAAGTGAAATAATAATGGGTTAACAAAATAGCTTGTACATGGAGCAAAGGGGGTTGGTACTCACAAGTGTCAAGAACACGAACCTATAAAAATGAAAGAGCATGGCTTAGGATAAAACCACACTAAAAGGTAATAATTAAGTGTTAAAAAATGAAATAGGTTGATAATTCATAGCTTCCACCACATCTAAGTCTTAAAACAAGAATGACCTCACAAAATCATTAAAGCATAACATAATATCACTCAAAAAATGGAGAGAGCATTTTGAGATAAATTTATAATAAGGAATGGTCAATGAAATTGATAAATGAGTTTAATCAATGATACTATATGAGATATCCTAAGATGAACCATGCATCCAACCATTACCTACATAGTTTATGTGGACCTCAAGTCGATGTAGTTCTCCTAGAAATTGGAGGGAAAACAATTAGTAAATGGTCTTGGTTAGATGGTTTCTACTTGATAAATGTGATAAATCACACAACTCATAAAAAACATAAATCCACTAGGGAACATGATGACAAATCAAAAATAAATTTTTTATCTTGATATTTCTCATGGTTTTTAAAGCCTTTTTATAATTTTTTTTATTTTTAGAATGTTTGTTAGTATTTTCAAAATTTTAGGTTTTTTGGCTTCTCAACTCAATGGAGGATTACAAGATACAGAATGAATTGACTCATAAAATGGTGATATAATTGCTAAGTATGATGACAAAATGGAAATAGAGTTATTTTAGAATTCTTGTAAAATGATGAGAGTATTTTAATAAACATGGCTAAGCTAACCTCAAAAAATACTGAGCATTGCCTACATAGTCCAAATGGACCTCAAGCCACTATAGTTCACCCTACAAAAAGGAACTTGATTAATTAACAACAAGAATCTAAGTATAAACATGGCATAAGTATAATGGTATGAGAAGTTATAATGCTAAAAATCTTGGAAAAAGTGAAGGATATAATTTATATGATTACTATCATAATGCTTGAAGTCACTACCATTTAATGAATGCATTAAATAGTCTCAAGTCTAATCATCTATTGAAACTACCTCTGAACCCAACCACTGATGTTATCTAAATTAATAATGGATTATAAACAAGGTTAAAAAGGGTAATGGGATAAGGGAAATAAGTTGAGGTAAATAAGAAAGGCATAGTGGGAAAGGAATATGACATGGTATGAAGATATGGTATGCCACAAAGTAAGCAATCCTCATAGACAATACTTCAAGTCACTCAAGTGAAAAATTTCCTGAGATGTATTATGTTCAAGACTTCATCGAGATATTATCCTTATGAAATAGCCAACATACATGCCCTAGAACCATAGTTAGTAGTAATGACATAGGTCCCTAACTAGTTAGGCTTAAAATTGCCCTTTTTGTTACATTTGGCATTGGTGTTTTTCTGGTTTCCTACAAGTATAAGATAAACAATATTGAATTATTTATGTTAGATGCACCTATTTTATTGACTGCATAATTGGTTTTGATATGCTTGAAATCTATTTAAGGATACAAATGAGCTACTCTATAATCCTCCTCATCAAGGATATGCTTCAATGAAATCAGTAGATAAGGAAACTCAGCCTCAAAAGGAAGAATGGCCTATGTACCATATATTGGGGAACATGGTGCAGCTACTATTGAATTGTGTAAATTATTTAGATAATCCCATAGGTTGGGAAAAATTTACAATTGCTAATCATGACTAGCATCATTGATGATATTCTTGAGGATATTTACAATGATCTTGATAAATGCCTCTACTTGGCCATTAACTTACATGATGTATGGAGTGTAAAACTATTAGGTAATATGGTATTACACACAAAGGGATTTGACATCCTTATTTTTGAATAAACCACCATTATCACATATAAGGTGAGAGAGAATGACATAGTGGCATATGTGGTTATTTAAAATAAACTTGGATATTTATTTACCAATCATGTAAGTTAGGACAATGTCTTCCACCCACTTAGTGAAATATTTTGTGGTTGTACATATATGTTTATTTCCATTCGAGGATGTAGGATTAATGTTTCTTATGAAGTTGAGACCCCATGTTAAAAATGACAATGGCATAATCATTATTTTGAGTGTTTGAGCTAGAACATGTATTAGATCAACATGCTTATAACATTTTACACACCTTTTAACATATATAACAAACATCAACATTCATATTTGGTCAATAATAACTAGTACGTGGTAAATTTTTTGTCAAAGATGACCCAGTGGTGTGGTCTCCACAAACCCCTTTATGACCTTCCCTCAATGTAATTCATATTCTACTGAGGTTAAATAGTGAAATAGAGTTCCATCAAAGGTTTTATTATAAAGTGTGGGTCTAATCAATATGTAATGAGATGATTGATAGATTAAGTCTTTTTATTTTTATCAGAAAGGTTAGGAAGGATGATTTGGTCATGAGGGTAACCATACAATTTAGCATACCAAGAAGAACCAGGACAAATAATATCATAAATTATTTAGATAGTTAAACATTTGTGAGTAGGTGATAAAATATTTTTAATAAGAAACTAATAATTTGTGGCCTTATCTATGATTTGGATCATAGACTCAAATATATACATGGCATTCATTATTATGTTATTTTCCTGAGGTATTTTCTTGAATTGAAGATGGGAAATTTATTTTTTGAGAGTATCTACCATGCCTTTATAAGGCACAATTTTCTCATCCTTGGTATGAAATTGGTTTGTAACCTAATTTATAATAATCTAAGAATATCCATGAACTATTAATTATTGGATATTCCATTATACCACTAGGAAAAGTCTTATAATGAGTGCTTCATATTTAGCCATGTTATTGGTACAAGGAAAATTGATACAATAGGCCTTATGAATGAGTTCCCATTGTAGTGTTATGCATAGAAGTCCTAATCCAAATCCATGACACATGAAGGAAACATCAAAATAAAGTGTCCACTATTTTTCTTTAGGAAATGTTCATGCTATAGTCATGATGGACTCATCTAGAAACCTAAAAGTGACTGGTTGAATGTTAAAAAGTAGATATTTGGCAAGCTAATATAAAAGTGTCTATCCTTTGATGGAATTTTTATTAACATATTCAATATCAATCTCTCTTTAAAACATTATCCATTTAGCCATGTGGCCTTTTACTATTTTTGAGAATAGATACTTGAGCAAATATATTTTGGATATGATGATGGTCTTATTGTTTAGCATGTAGCGATGCAACTTCTAGGTTACAAAGATCATGGATAATAAATATTTATCTATTGGCATAATTTTTCTCATATTAGACCAATGTGAGGCTTAGATATTATATTTAAGTTCTTTTCCCTACTTATCATGTTGAGCCAAAATTGGCCCCAAGGCATGTTTCATTGTAGATAAATAGAGTAGTACCAATTTTTATGGTGTGTATGGTAGCAAAATAGGTGGATTGGCTAAGTATTTCTTCAAGTGTTCAAAGGCCTTCTAGTAATAAACATTCCATGAGAAGGTGGTTCCCTTTTTCAAGAAGTGGGTAAATGGATAGCATTTATTAGATAGTTGTGAAATGAATTGTCTCATGGATTGTATCTTATTATGTAAACTACAGAGTTGATTCAAAGTAGATTGAGATGATACCTCAATAATGGATTTAACCTTGGTTGGATTTAATTCAATTCCGTTTGAGAGATAATTAATCCTATAAATTTTATTTAAGTGATGCTAAAGATGCACTTTTTAGGGTTAATCATGACTTTGTACTCATAAAGTCTTTCAAAAATTATTCAAGGTCCTATTGGATGGTCTTTTTATGTCTTAAACTTATCCAAGATATCATTGACATTTTACTCAATAATTTCATGCATAGTATCATGAAAAATAACTAGCATGGCTCATTAGTGTGTTTCCCCAAAACTTCAAAGACCAAAAAACATTACCTAATAACAAAATATTCCCCAATGAGTGTTGAAAATTGTCTTATTTTGGTCTTTTGGCATGATCCTAGTCTAATTATACCATAAAAAACCATCCATGAGAGAAATCATCTCATATCTAGATATGGATTCCATGTTCATGTTACTATTAAGAAGTGGAAAGCCATCTTTTAGGAAGGCCTTATTGATGTCATAGAAATTGGCACGTAACTAGATGCCCTTTGGATTTTTCCTAATAGACATGACATTTGTGATTCACTCAAAATAATCAATGGGGTAAATGCATCCCACCTCTAAGAGTTTTTCTAATTATTTATTTACCAAAATGACAATATGAGGATGCATTTTCCTTAGCTTATACATAATTAGATTGGAATCAAGATGTACTAAAAGATGATGTATAATCAAGGAAGGATCCAAAGATAGCATATTATAATATGCCCATGTAAAAATATTAATTAAATATATAAGGAGATAAGTAATAACTTCACATTCATCAATAAGGGAAGAGCCTAGTTTTATCCACTTTGGCTTAGCTAGTGTTCCAATATTAACTTTGGAATTGTCCTAAAAAAGGAACGTAAAACCATATTAAAGGAGAGTTGGTAAAGAATTAAATTGATGAGAAATACCATATTCAAGTATCATGACTAGTTCATAACGTTCAAGCATATAACATGAATTAAAATCACTAAATGATGGCAAGGGCCATGTAACAAACACCTCTAGACACTCTTGGGCAATCTGATTAAAATCTTTTTTTTATTTACTAATATCTAACCCAAATATGATTGTGGTATTGGTTGAATCATAATATTCATTCAAATAAAGGTGAACATCCCCATCCAATGGCACCTAAAATAGGTTTTCACCAAGAGACTAACCTCTTTATTTACTATGATCCTAGTCATAAAGTGCCTTAGAGATGTTTTCACTCTGGGACCTCAAGATTTGATTTTTTAAATTTTTACCTAAGGAAGTTAATGCACTCTTAGAAATAGGTATAAATATATAATGTGATATAAAACCCTTGTTTATGATATCCTAGAGGAATATTGTCTCTTAGGCCCATGCCTCATCATTTTCAAACTCATCAAGTGATACTATGGATTCTTGTTGGTCCTAGTATATGAGTTGAGGATGATGGAGTAAAAGTGGGTAATGATGAATGATAGGTTTAATGGTACGTATGGTATTAGGTTAAAATATATTGGTATGGGATAAGTTATTGTATACATTGTAATTAGACTATGTGTTACTATCGGCGTTATTGTCACTAGTCATTAGTGTAGGAACACAAATGAGATATGTTAAATCTAAATCTAATATAATAGGTTAATTTGTATCTAGTCATAGATATAGGCTCAATAGTGCCTTGATGATTTCCCCCAAGTCTCTACCCTCATAATCTTGATTATCCATGATTTGATTAGGGATGGGATACTTTTTTATCTACTAACACTCAACTAAATCATCATTATACACTGAAGAATCATCCTTAGAAAGTGGGTCTTGTTCTTAACTAGTGATTGGTGTGAAAATAATAGGTCTTTAGGATTTATATTTTCCTTTCTCACACCATTCCATATGAACAAATTTATCTTTGGGTCTTTTATAGGATTTAGGTTCCTTTAGAATTTTAGCTATGTGAATGCATTGTATATGAGATATTCACTTAGACCTTTGTCAACAATATAAAATTGATTGTCTATCTAAGGAGGAGGCTTAGATGAAGTGGAGGCAATACTATTTGGGTTTATGTAGTTGGATTATTTAAATTCAATGAGTATATCTTTCTATTTTTTAGGTGTAAGGTCTAGGCCAAATTAGTAATTATAGATCTTATATTCAGGTTCTAAATGATTTCAAAATTGATATGGTTGTAGGTTCGTAGAAACAATCACTTCCATCCCATAATGGAAAAACTTGATACACATGTGCAAGGTAGAAAATATTTCATGAATATCATGTATCCATGGTTATCCCAAACACAAGTTATATGATAAATCTAAATCTATAACATGACAAAGTGTGTCATGGGTCAGAGGTCTAATGACCATTGGTAAACAAATTGTACCCTATGACTCTCTTTCTTCAATATCATAAGTTTTGATTGTAATTATCTCTAGATAAATATCAACTATTATGTATCCAAGATACTTGAGTAGCCTCAAATATATAATGTTGAGGTCTAATCCAATGTTTATGAAGACAAGTTTAACTTTATGTTGAGTTATAAAAAGTTTAATATATAATGGGTTATTATGTAGAGGGACAAGGGATGACATGTTGCTTTAGTCATAGGTAAGTTGTTGTCTAGGAGCTAAGTTTCCTACCAAGACTTGGAATTTATTTGGTGTAATATAAATCATCACTTGGGATTGGATTAAAATATTGGTAAAGATGTTATTGTGGATACTATAAGTATGAAAAAAATCTAAGATAGAGATTTATGTTGGTGTTTTTTGCATTTGATCCACAATATCATATATTTTATCCTTGTTATTGATAATTAGTTTGATTCTTAATGGTATGTGTGTTTGGATGGGATCATTGGCAGAAGAAGGTTGTGTAAATTGAATGGTAACTTTATTACATCAATTTATGATTACATAATCCTGATTGAGTAATATGCCACTATAACTAGAAGAAGAGGGAGAATGGCATGAGATGGTAACCTTTGGGTACTGATGAGCTTGGTTTTTAACATTGTCCAAAATAGGATTAATGACATAAGTAGGGGGTTGGGAAATATTAGGTAATAGTTATGTGTGATTGGTTATTTATCTAAGATTAATGGTAATAGTGGCTATATAACCACCCAAAATATGCCATTAAACTTTGTTGTAGTCATGTGTAATTACATTTGTCATTTTGACCTTGGTTCTAACCATTATGTGATTGTTTCTTCCATTATTTTTGTTATTGTGGTGATGTCCTTTATTTCTATTGATTCTAACTATTGGCATTCTTTTATGTAAAACGGTTTTGATAAATACCTAGGTTCTAATTAGAAGTAGAATTCTTATTATCCAAATCTATTTCTCCAGTTTCTAACAAAGTCTCAATGAGGTGACTTATTTACATGCATTGACATATGGAATGACCTTTGAATCAATGATCATCACAAAATTGTTGTCCTTATTAAATTTTAGGAAGGGAACACCATCAAATAAAGGATTTGGAATGGGCTAACTAATCATATTAGCATAAGCTAGTTTCTAGAACACTAATTTAATTTCTCCTCTAATGTCACTAAAAATTCTATTTAAAGGTGGTCTTGTTCTCAAAGGAAGCATTTAAAAATGAAGAGGTGGGGTTGGATGCATAATTGGAGTTGGTGGAATATACATTATTTTCATCACTTTTACATGGAATGATTTAGTAACTCCATTATCAATAATGTTCTTATTGTAGTTATATAATCTAGGCTCTTCATAATTACTATCTTGGGCTGACATAGAGTCATGTGTCTGATTTGGGTTTTGGCTCTAACATTGGCCTTGATTTTATTTTTATATTTGGTTTTAATTAGGAGTGTACAATTTTATTATCCTTTTATTCATAAGGTATTTATTTATTTTTAGGCCTTTGTAAATAATTTATTCAAACATGTGGGAACATTGAAGCTCTAGGTGATAGGATATATTGCTACCAAATATTTTTTTGGTAAATTATGTGTGAAATAAATATTAAGTTCCCTCATTATTTTAATTATCTTGATATACTCTTAGCACTCCTCTATTGATCTTGGCCCAAATCAACCATGGTAATCTCATTTTCAAGATTATGGAAATACAATGGTAATTTATATTCAAGCCACAATTTCATCAAGAACATTATTATTATTACGAGTTATTGTATGGATTTTAAATGGATGAAATTGTGGATTGAATGGTAATATAATGGTACAAATAATTACATGTGTTCGGTTTGAAAGGGAACTTGTCGATGGCTAGTCAAACACTATTGTATGAAAGGAACATATTATTGGTTTAAAACATGATATGGAAATTAGTGTGTGTCAGGAACATGTTATATATAAGGTATATGTTGGGTGTGAGTAAATTTTTTCCTAGTAATTATTTTGTGTATGTTAGTCACTTATTGTTGATTGAAAACTTATTGTTTGTTTGGTACTTATTATATGTTACACCCTTGTTGTTGGCTAGCTGCAAGACGTTGTTGACTAATAATGGTACATTTTTTATTAGAAAATGTTTGAGGTAGATTATTTACCACTTGATATGTTGGCACATTGGTCTAAACATATTGAGGTGTAATGTTTTCCAATACTTATGGAGGTGGAGTGTTGGTCAACACCTACTATAGTGGGGTATTAGTTATCGCTTGTTGAGATGGAATATTGGTTACCACCTACTATGGTGGGGTATTTTAAGGGGATTTATTTATTACTCCTTCCTATATATTTGAGGAATTATATGGTCATGGAAGGATAGTCACATGTTATGGTTGTGAGATAGATGCACTTTCCCCCTCTTATTTTGATCTAGTTGATGTATTTAAAAGAAGGGTCCAATGTGATCTATTTAGAGGGTTATTATTTTATATAGAAGATGTATCTTAGTGTAGATTAAGGGACACTTGTGTGTTCTCTATCACATTTTCTAAAGGGTATCATAAATAATCCATTGATTATTCCTAAATTATAGTAACATTGAACATGTCTGCAATTAGCATGGTTTTAGTGAATGGATCTACATTTGTATTATAAGATCCTAACAAACTAGTTTGTATCCCACTTGATAGATCTAACTCCATAAGTTATGTATGTGGAATGGTCATGGAATTAAATATATGAGCTATATTAAGTTAAATTTGATATACATATGGAACTTACAGTAATTGGTTAGTAGTTTGACCTTTTATTTTAGAAAATGTGAAAATTTATTGATTAAGAATCAGTAGAATGGGCCAAGTTTGACTAGAGGCATGCTAAAATGGTTGGATGAGAAGTGCATGACTAGTTGTTATAATCAAATAATGTAGAATTTCTTATGGGAATATAATGGTAATTTGTCACCTAATTCAATTGTCTAACAAGAATCTCATCTTCATGATTTAAAATATGGTAATCAAATAAATATAGACCATAAATAGCACTAGATGGTGTGGTCACAAAATATGGTTGATTATGTCAGACCATTTTTGTACTAGGAAATATTTTGGTAAGGTACTGTATAAATGGGTCTTGTTCTTACCCTAAATAATGGGTTGTGTTTGTGAGGTATTATGTGAATTGGACTTGCCATTGACCTGTGTTTGGGATGTATAGATTAGATATGTATCTATATAATATGTTATATTATCACCATATGGCTCATATTAAAAAAGGTAACTCATGATGATGTCCTCATAAGAAATATTATACATATCTCTACTACATATATACCAAGGCATGGTTAAATCAACTTTATTTATCTCAGGAAAGGTTTTTCTAATAATTCAAATTTTTTCAACTTTTTTTTAAAAATATCTTTCCTTAAAAATAAAAAATTGGGAATTGGTCTAAATTAATAGGAAAAAACTCTATTACACTAGAATAAAATGATAAAAAATGAAACTTTATCTTGATCTTGGAAAAGGTCTACACCTAAATCTAGGTCTAAATGAACTTGAATTTTAAAAGAAAAACTTGAGCTTGGTCTAGAAACATGAGATCATAAAATAAATTGAAATTAATCTAGGTTTAGATCTAATAATGAAATTGAAAAGGGTATTAGTCTAGAAACATGAGATATTAAACTAAATTGAAGGAAAATTATGTCCAGGTCAAAGAATGAAATTGAACAAGGTCTTGGTTTAGGAATATGAGATATTAAACTACATTGAAAGTAAACTAGGCCCATGTGTAAGAATAAAATAAACTAAGTCTAGGCACAAAATTAAAATTAACTTTAAGGTTTTTTTTTGAATAAAATTTAAACTTAGTCTAGGTGAAACTATAAACAAGGTCAAGCTTAGTCTTGGTCTAAGCAAAAATCTTAAACCAAACAAAAAGCCAATCTAGGTAACATGATCTAACTATAAAAATTAAACCAATCAAGCCAAAGTAGTAGGAAAAAATCAAGCATAAACTAGTTATCCTTAGATTAAAACTTGAAAATGGATTTAAAACTTGGTTTGAGAGGCACTTGGATTTTGATAAAGGATCGTGGGTTTATACGAACATCGTAATAAAACTTTTCAAAAATAAAAGCATGAATGGTTTTTTTTTAATATTTAAGACTAAGGAAAATATTATTAGAATATTTTTGTAACAAACCTTTTTGGTATAAATGTGTGTGTATCATGTGTTTGTACTTTAGATTTGTTCTTTTTATGGGTAATAGTTTTGGACTCAACATATAATTATATAATAAGCACATAAGTATCCACTCATATCCCAATAAAAAACACAAGGTTGAATCATATCCACTAAATTCCACTGATATACCCATTATTTAGAGAGATTATGTGTTAATCCTATAAATAAAATTGCATGAAGGTATATTTTTTATCCCCCATATATTTCTCAATAACTTATATGTGGCATAGAACATAGAGCGCCGAATAAACTCAACATTTATAAGATAATCCATGCAAAGTGGGTTATCTTAGTCTAAAATGTTCACATTATCTTTCTAAATGGTCCACAAGTATCAAATAATACTTGGGTGTAATAAAATATTCATCAGTTAGATGTCAAATTGTCTATCATGTTACAAGATAGTCTTGTTACTTTCATAACCACTTAATCCATAAATTTATTAGTTAAGTATGATGTATAGAATGTGCATACTCTGAGGATACATTAAAATTGTCTAGTTAAGTTCAAAACCACTATCCAATTAAATGGCATGCATAATTTGTATACCCCACTAGATATGTGGGGTTGGTATGATACTAGAAGATGAAACCCTATGTCAATGTATCCATATAGAACTTTTAAGGAGGTGATAAAATCACACTTGACATAAGTCAATTCTGAGTCATCCACATCTAAGAAAATGAGGGGAGAGTATACATGACTTGAACTCTAGAGTACAAGAAACAAGTAATTTAGTCATGTTTCTAAGTCACCATAAGGAGGGGAGAACATACACATAAATTTTCTAAAAAAACACTTCATAAAAAAGGAAAACATGAAATAAATGATAAGGTAAAGAGTTTCAAGCATCAAAATGGAAATATTTTTTGAAAAATTTATTCAAAACTTGAAAATGAAAACCTACTTGATTGAAAATTTTTGGTTGATTTTAAAGCACTAAATGGAACATTTTAAAACTTTAGAAGTAACCTAGTCAATGAGAATATCTGATGTGGTCTTTTATTTACTCTTATATTATCCTCTATTAAATCCATTAACATTCCATGCATAGTATCAACTAGATATTATAGGTTATTAAACACATTTATATCATTTTGAAATATTTGGGAGTATTTTCTAATAGAGTTTCCATTTATTTTGGCTTGCACAACATGCCCTAATTATTTTAAGAATTGGGGAACCTCCTTTTCTTTCTTTTTACTCTAATCCCAATCGTACTCATATTTTTTTAGTCTTATAATCACATGTTAATTTTGTGGGTTGTCTATATTTTCATGCTTAATCAAAACTCAAAAACATTAGCATTGAAAGATCACATCCATGCAAGTCAACTTTGGATTTTACACTAGAATAAAAGTGGAGTTTTTACCTCCCAATTTTCACTTGAATCCTACATCTCTTGGATCTCCTAAATCTCTTAGCCTAATATAAGAGTTAAATTTATTAATATTCTATTTTGGATCTTGAAACCTATGCTATTTTGATGACAAGTCTGAATGATAATGTTTTATATATAAAAATTGGCCCTAAAAAAATATTTTTCTATAATTTTATTCAATTGGCATTCTTTCCTACCTACTGTCTCAGCTCCCCATAGCTATTCTAGGGGTGAAATTTATTTTCATGTTTGTTATACTTTCATAACTTGATTTATCATGTTCAATTGGATCATTTGATAAATTTTCATGTTTTGACCTTCCTCCCAAAATGACTTATAAATCCTCATACCACACTTGTAAAATCTTGCCTCTCTAGGTGAAAAAACATGTAAATTTATCTAATTTAGTTTGTCTTGTTTTTGGTATTGGCCTGACCTAATTAATATTTTCTCATGAAATTTGGTATAACTATTGAAAATATTAACTCCCTATACCTAATCAGGTTCCCCAACCTTGATTAGGTTTAGGATGGAGTCACTTGTGTTTACTTTGTTAATTAGACTATAATTACCAATTAATTATAACATTGAGTGGGTGGAATCCTCATAATCCTCATAGTTTTAGTCTACTTTATAATCCTAACTAGGTATAGGTTTTAGTTGGGGGTTAAATTCTTTATGTTTTAGGAATTTTTTTTAGATTATAATATGAGGTCATTGAAAATGGTTTACTGTATATTAGGATTACAATCCTTATTATTCCAGGACTAGGGAGATGATTCATTATTTAGTTATAGTCAGGGATTGAATCCTTGACTAGGTCATGTCATTAATAATCAAGAAAGGGGGTGGGGGTCATTTTGTATTCAGTATTTTTTCCTTAAATCAAGGTATAAATATAAAATAAATACATCCATTGATTTATGTAAGAATTGACTTAATCTAATATTTTGAGAAATAGTAATGAATGACACAAATAAGTACTTAACTATAAATTGACTAAGATAGATGATATAGAGGTTGAAAACTGGTGTAAAAGTATATCTAAGTGTCACAAATAGGGTATAGGTGTTAGAAACCCTCATTGAAAATAATATTATACCTTGTGTTATCAACCCAATTTGAACCCTATAAAGGAGAGTGTTCAATTCTTCTTCAAACCTAGACTAACATAGGAATGGCTTAAAGACTGTGGGTAACCTTATAAATAGACCAAATGTCAAGATTATGGGGATATATTCCTTGGTGAATCACTTGTGGCTTAGTTTACTAAAAGATAATATTTTTGGGGTGAAAAGGGATAGAAAGTGTAGAAAACAAATATATTTTAAGGGGTGGTGATGCACTTATATTGCTTATCCACTCAAGTTAAACTCCTAACAATACTAGTAGATAATGTATATAAATAAATCACTATCTTCAATGGATTATAAGAAATAATTTTTCATATAGATGTTGGCTTCAATTACTAGAGAATGAGGGTGATGAAAGGAAGGTCATGTTCAAGGCACTTAAAATTAGATTTCCACTTCAAACTTAAGTCATCAACATCATAACACACTAGATGACCTACATAGAAATCTTGTTAGCACCTAGGTGAGACTTGGACCTACAAAGGGGAGAATTACACCAATTATACATATCAAAACAAGTAGGTACACACTAGATACTAATCATAAAGAAGTTGAAATATTTTATTCATCAGCCCAATAAGCTTACAAGTACAAGACCATACATAGTTTCCTCATACCAACCTAAGGGACATAAATCAAGGCCTTAAGGCTTGAATATATAGAAAATTAGGAAATAATAAGGGTAAAATTTCATAGAGGAGAGATATTAAAAGGTCATCAATGACCATAATTAACTCATACATCAGTTACAAGATAGTTAAATAGTCATAGTAGCCTTCTTATGTGTTGATCTCTTGATTGGCCTTTGAATGACCCTTAGGCATTAAAGCGGGGTAGTGGAGACCATGGTTGAATTTTTAAACCTCACCTTGAATAATGTTACACAATTTTTGGTCAAATATATCATGTATTAGTCGTTACACTTGAATGATATGCAATTAAGCCATCATAAAGCATGAAACAATCATACTCCCTTTAAGCAAATTAACCAAGTCAAGAAACTATAACCTCTCTTCCTTATTAAAATTAAATGTGCACTTGACTCATTAAATACATAATTTACATGGCTTAATATATTTTTATTAACTCAATTTAATAGTCTACAAATGTCATTCTTCAGCTCTCTTAGTTGACCAAGCAGGTCCATTATGCCTATTAAGCCTAGTTACCTAATTGTTTGCATTTTATGGCCATGAAACCTATATTACACCTTAGAAACCTATAAATATGTGATTATTAGGTATGAAAAAACATCATGTACCATAACATATGAGTGTATAATCAAGCAACACCTACAACTTTTCCAAATTAGGTGATTAGGTCACCTTATCCTTCACATTTACAGAATGGATCTTTAGAAGAAACCTACAGAGGCACTTAAAGGCATGTTTTTATACATATGATCACTTTAGGATACAAAACAAGTGCTAAAAATTCCCTTCCAATGATTTTAATCTTCCCCAATTGTTTTAAATCTTGATCTTTGCCCAAATCTTTGAAAAAGTACAAATTTCTAGCAAATCTATATAGATTTCATACAAATAAGTACCATGGTTAGGGGATCCTCTGAGTTCTCTTTATGGCTTAGGTATTTATCAGACCATTCATGAGTTTTTGGTTTCCAAAAACCTTTATTTTCACTAAGATTGGTTTGGATTAGGGTTTAAGGAGGGTTTTGGAGGTCCACCATCTTAACAATGGTTCTTAAAATATGGAACTCCAAACCAAATTTTTTTATCATGGATATTTATTCCATATACCCATTCAAATTTCTTTAGAATCTTGAGTTCCCATGCAAAATGTGTGTCAATATATGAATGTAAGTAAATGGGTTTGTGGTCTTCTATAGGCAATCTGGACATGCTATCAATATTAGAAATGGTTCATAAACCTACACCCCTAAATATAACTTACTCTTCTATGGATATCAAGTATATATGGGTTCCTAACTAATAATATGAGAAATTTCTGTAAGTCCTTTTTTGAGAGATCTAAGTACTAAAACAAATAGTTTGAATTGATTACCTAGAACTATGTAGGTTAAATTAGTCTTTAAGATTAAATTAGCCTTATTATTACATTCCCCTAATTTAAATATTATTCATAAGACCTAAATAGACATACTATTCATTTTCATGCTGTATAATCTTCCTAGGATGGTATGAGTGTGTTCCAACTATGATGATGGGTCTTGAGGCCTAAGATTGGCTTTTAGGCCAAATAGGCCCAAATTAAGTTTTAGAGGTCATAATGACCTATATATGTTTTGAAGTAAATAAATATCATCATGAAACTCTCTTATCATATTTTTAAAACATTATACAACTACCTTTGGATGCCCAAACCATAACTATGTTCTTATTATCTCATAGGACTGCCTATAGACAACAACCAAGACTATTAAGTCTGAGTTGTTTGGTCTAATATAAAAACATGAGTGATTTATTAATATCTTCTCCAATATATTATTATGTATTTTTAAACCCTTTTCATTCGCTCAGGGTTTCCACACCTCTATAACTAAGTCATATAACAACTCAGTCCCTTGTATTCTCATCTTTTGGCCTGGGGTTTCTACACAATAAAGCCTATGAAACCATTTGAGGTCTGAATTTAGTGATTTTTGCCTCACTTGAGGTTTATAATAATTTTAAATCCATATCATATATTTTATCTCAAATATTTTCATCTCAATATCACTTCATAATCAAATGTCTTCAACCTAATATAGGACTATGTTTGTTAGATTATGGCTATTAGGCCTAGTTAGGTCCTCAACATCTCATTTTTTTGAGTTTGAGGATAATTAAACTTTATTTTATTAACATGTCTCCATTAATAATTTTTTAATGTGTCTCAAAATTCTAATTACCTAAATCATCAAGTATAAATCCTTGATTGACATTTACAAGTTTGTTTGTGTGATTAGGCCTAAAAGGCCTTTGTAGGTCATTATGACTTCACTGCCTACTAGGATCATTAGGATAATTTAATGAGGATTATTAGAATATCACAAAAAAATAAAAACCCTAACTATTTTCATTCCAACATCTCACTTTTACCTAAGGCTTCAACATAGTCATACTCTCCTCTACCCTGCCTATAGATCTCAATTGTGTTCTTAACTATATTGTAGGTGGAAATGAATTCCTCTTAGACTTTAGAGTAATGTATATATTTTAAGGTATAATATATTATCTCCTTATACCAATTTATGTCTTCAAAAACCTTCTTATATATTATGGTGGGTCTTTTATCATAGCTTATCCTTCCTTTTACAATTAAACCTATAGGTGTCTACTGTGAGTCTATTGACTATGGGTTATCTTCTTTTTGGAGAGAGTTTTAAAAGGGTATGACCATGTATCTATTCATCTCCATGTTCCTCTATTCATATTTCCTTCATTATACCTCTACCAATCCCTATGATTGTCTGTAAATACCCCAATTCATTTACATAGGCCTAATCCTTCCTAATCTAGGTCTTAAAAGGGCTAAACTATGAGGACCCCTATTTTATCCAATAGATTAAGAAACCATAAGAGATTATAATTTTGATAAAATTTAATTAAAAATCTCTTTATCTCATTTTCACATTTTTTACCCTCAAATTAGGGTTTCTATCTCAAATCTTGCCTCACTTGCAGTTAGCCTATAGATGGATTTTTTAGGTCTAGATTGTATGTGTTACTTATTAATAAATATTGGTGTATCATTATTACACTAATGGGATTATATTTCATTTTAATCCTTAAGATATTCAATTCAATAAAACCTTTAGAGTCTTTTGAATATCCCTTAAGCCTATTTTCATATTCTTCAGTATGTTCAAGGGATTTAACTGAGCTTACTTGTCCTTAAGGTGAAATTGATGCATTTAGAGTTTGTCGACCCTGAATCTCTATCTCCATGTATTATAATACATCTTAATGACTTTTTAATTCTTTCAAATATCTTAAAAACCTCCCTTATATAAATTTTAGTCAACACTCTACCCTATGTGTGGGACATGCCTTAAAGGGTTTATAATGATTGAATGAGGTTTTGTATTGTATAATATACTAGAAAGGAAGTGAAATAGAGAATGGAGTGCATGAAAAAGATGTGTATATGTCTTTTAAATAACCTCCAAATAATATTTCATTCCCCAAGGTTGATACTCCTAAGGTTCTAAACTAGAAGGACACCTTAGCAACTATCAAGAAAGATAAGGAAATTAATTTCCATCCCACCCTCTCCTCTTTTAAAGAGGAATAAAATGAATTAAATTCATAACTTGAACATAAAAGTGTGGGAGATAACTTACCAATATTTTTTAGTGAGATGAAATTTATTCAAGAATTGTATCACTTTATAGTTGTAGTATAGTTTCAAGGATGCATTGAAGAGGACACCTCAAGCATATATGATGAATAAATCCATATTGGTACCCTTTTTCATCTTTGTAGATTATAAGTTAAACATGAAGTGAAGTTGGGTGATGTAGGTAAGCCATAATGGAAAGATGTTAAAGCGGATGTAGATGAGATACAAGAAACTTTCCTCATGGAAGATAGTCATGGAAACAACTTACATGAGTTATTGTTAAGGTTGAGAGCAGTTCAAGTTAGTTAGATGATCCTTGGTAAAACTTATATCATGAGTTTTTGAGTGAGATTAAATAAATCAATATTATATATTTGGATTGTGGAGTAGGATAATAGATTGAAGTTTCACATGTAGATACCACCAATGTTTTGTATCTTGAAGAAGACAATGTAGTTTTGGAAATATTGAGACAAGATGAGTTGGTATTTAAATGGGTTGATGAGATGCCATTATCCATTGAAGATGAAGATGACCAATTTGTATCAAATCAAAAGCCTTGTTATGACTCTATCAAATAGTTGGAAATGTGTGTTCAACATCATACTTCACAATAAAATGGTAAGAATGGTAATGAACCCCATGTATTTTCAATTGATCATGATGAGATGTATTTTTGGGAAGACTTGGAGAAATTTTGTGTAATATTAGATAGTATGTATTTACCCCATGAGAATCTTGAGGAAGATCTTTCAAAGAGAAATATGGTAACTACTCATCCTAAGTCTCATATGTAGAATCAAAGAGGAAATAATGACATGTTGAATCCATGCTTATACACCTATCTAATATGAAGACCTTGACAAACCACTATCTTAAATGGATCATAATGGAGGCACTAATCAAGGCCTAATAGTTGAGTCATAAAGACAACTATTACATGAGAGCATGGAAAATCAAGAGGAACTTATGAATGATGTTGATATGAGGCTAAGCATGAAAGATAGATAGATCTAAAATGAGTATTATTGGGTATTAGAATCACACAACCAACTCATTAGCCTTAGAGTGGAATAAGAAGGGCTATCTACTTCCCTAAGAATCCATGAGCATGCCTATACCCCTAGCTGTAAGTGGGAACCTTCATCTATTAAATAGTGTTTGGGTGGACTTAAATTAGGACATGGAAACCAAACCTCATGATGTAGTGATAAAATAAGATTTCCATTTGATCTTAGAGGAAGAATTTAATCTTAGGTTAGTTGTTTTGGTGTATTTTTGTCTTGTTTCAAGAATTAGTTAGCATAAGTAGTTTATTACCTTATTGTTTTATTTGTCTTGTATTATTTTTATTAGGTAAGGTGCATTTATTAGGCTTAAGTGTGTTTATTTTGTTATATTTTTTGTCTCATATTATTTTTATTCAATCCAAGTGGTTATAAAGTCTTATTACCATCTTTGAGTCATGATGTCATCCTTGATTCAGTGGGTTTCCTTGACTAATAGTCTAATTAACCCCTATGAATCACCAAAATTGTTAGAAATTTGGCATAAAAATGCCAAATTCTAACCCCTATAATGAGAAACATTTATTCATAACCATCATAACTTGCTCATGGTGATCTCCTAAATGGTCATGTCATTATTGTTCCTCTTAAGAGTCTTTGAGCCTTGTTAGGACTGTCATGGTGTGTCAAAGGTTCTGCTTGCAAATTCATGTGTCATGAATGTCTTAAGTCTTTCTAGTGAGGTGATAATGGTCATAGTGATATTGGAGTGAGAGAGTAATTTTAAATATGTCTTGTAAGGTCCAATGAGTGGTTTTAACCTTGTCTGATGATATGGAGCACCTTTTGACAAAGTTAAGGTAATTTGGAGAAAATGAGGTTTCTAATGCTTATGATTTTAAACTAGTTTAAGAATTTTCAAGAAGGGGAAACAATTACAATGGTATGTAAGGGTTTTTTAACATTTTTTAAGGTCATAATATGAATTTAAATAGTGTTTTCAAGTTTATTGTCTATGATATACTCATCCAAGCTCAGTTAACACCTTAACTCACCCTTAGAAGCCATCAAATACCCCTCTAATGCATCATATGGGTCAATGTTCCTTATAAATATTTATATAAATGGAATATAATGGTTTTTAATTACTTAATATGGCCTTTAAAATGTCTTATTCATATCATATTTCCACCACTATACATTTCTAATCTTTAACAGTTCATTTTGAAACCTATTTCCACTCCCCACCTACCAAGTGGACCCCACACATGTCAAATGCTTCTCTCCCAGTTCCCCCTATCATATATTATATTTTAAGATGTCAATTAACTCATTTTTTCCTTATTTTCATCCTTAAATGGAAGTAAAAGGTCAGAGATCTAGATAAAATGTAGGAAAGAGACTATTTTTAGGTGTTTTATATAGTTATACATGGTTATATGGACTATTCCATATAGAGGAGGATCATAGGTTGTATGAGGGGTAATGTCTAACATATTATATTATTTTAATGGTAATAAGACTCAAAATATATCTAAAATGACTTCTATCCTCAAACAAGTTTCTTTGCAGCTTAGGAAAGCTTACAAGTTTGTGGACAATACAGATTAGAGAGAGAATATAATGATATGAAACATTTTATAAAGGAAGAGAGTATATTGGAAATAAAATATATGTAATTTATATCTATTTTAATATTCTATAAGTTTTGAATAATATCTAACATCTTGACCACTCTAATGAGCTTATTCATTTGTGCTAGGAGTGGAAATGGCAATAATTTTGATAATTTTTGGAGGTTTTCTAAGAAATAATGATTTTTGTGTGTTATTTATATCCTAATGGCTCATATATATCACCAAAAACTCACTTTTAACACGTTTGGGAGTATTTAAGCAGGAAAATATCCATGTTTTCTTTATAAACTATAGTTTGGTTTCTGAGGTTGCAGGAGCTTTTAGTGTGTGAATATGGAAGTATTAGTGTTTTCTATGTGTAATATGAGTTACTTGAAACCTTTAAGACCTATTATTACTTCTTAATTACTTTTAAAAAACCAAAATTAGGCCAAAAAGCTCCTTAACCCCTATTTTATTATGACTACCTTGGGTGATGTGGCCTGCTTTATAAGATAGAGGACAAAATGTCTACATAAGATATTTGAGCTTGATTGAAAGGAATTTACACATATATGTCATTAAATACATGATATATTTCAATTTATAATTCTCATCATACCCATATAGACCAATTCATCCTCACCTCAATCCTATTCTATAATATCAAACCTCACTCAGTCATTATAAACCCTTCAAGGTAGATCTCACACATAGGGTGGAGTGTTGACTGAAAGGTACACAAGAAGGGAGGTGTTTAATAAATTTTAAAGTCTTGATTATTCATTAATATGTATTATAAGACATGGATATAGATATTCAAGGTCAGATAGGCTCTAAGTACATCAAGTTCACCTTAAGGGTATGTAACCTCAGTTAAATCCCTTAAACACACTTAAGAATATGAAACCAAGATTAAGGGAATTGAAAAGATGATAAAGGTTTTAGTGAATTTATTATCTTCATGAGTTAAATTATATATAATACCCTTATAATAATAATGGTACACCAATATTTCCTAATAAGGAACACATACAGTGTAGACCTAGAAAATCTTTCTATAGGCTGACTGCAAGTAATGCAAGATTTGAGATAAAAACCCTAGTTTGAGGGTAAAGAAGGTGAAAAGGAGATCAAGAGATTTTTTTAAACTTGTATCATAATTATAATATCCTATGGTTGTTTGATCCATTGTATAAAATAAGGACCCTCATAATTTAGCACTTTTAAGACCTAAACTAGGCATCAACAGGCCTATGTACATGAAATGATGCCTATACAAGCAATCACAAGGATTGGTAGAGGTATGATGAATAAGGATGAATATATATACACAAATATTAATAGGTACAAGGTCATACCCCTTTCCAACTCTCTTTAAAAATAAGCTAAACCATATTTAGTAAATTCATAGTAGACACATATAATTCTGACTGTAAAAGGAAGAACAAGCTGAGCTAAAAGACCCACCATAAGATATATGAAGGCTTGTGAAGACCTATAAGGATATAATATATTATTCCTTACAAGGTATACATGACTCTAAATTCCAAGAGGAATTCATTTCCAACCATAGTATAATTAAAAACCCAACTAAGACCTGCAGGTAAGGTAGAGGAGAGTATGACTATGTTGAAGCCTTAGGTAAAAGTGAGATGTTGGAATGAAAATAGTGGGGTTTTAATTGTTTAGTGATATTCTCAACATCCTTACTGAACTGGCCTAATGATCTGAGTAGGTAGTGAATAAATAATGACATACATAGTCCTGTTAGGCCTAATCACACCTAAAGAAACTTGTACATATCAATCAAGGGGTTTATACTTGATGATTGAGGTCATTAGAATGTCTAGACACCTAAAAAATTATGCAAGGGAGACATGTTAAGACTTTTAAGTGGAAGTATCCCCAAACTAAGGAAAAGGAGATGTTGAGGACCTAAATAGGCCTAATCTAGCAAACATAGTCCCACATTAATTTGAATAAATTTTCTTGTGAATTGATCTTGAGATGAAAATATTTGAGAGAAATTATATTATATTGATTTAAAATTATTATAACCTCAGGTGAGGCATAATTCACTATACTCATACCTCAAAGGGTGTCATAGGCTTAATTGTATAGAAGCCTTAGGCAAAAATATGAGAATGCAAGGGATTGATTTTTTTATAAGAATTAGATCTAAAGGTGTGAAAACCCTGAGGGAATGAATAGGGTTTAAAATTACATCATAATATAGTGGATAATACATGAATAAATCACATAGGTTTCTATAATAACTCAAATAACTCAGACTTAACAATCATGACTATTGTCTATAGGAAGTCTTATGAGACAATAAGAACATATATGTATTTTGAGCATCCAAAGGTAGTTTAATGAAGGTTATAAATATATGAGAAGAGAGTGTTATGATGATATTTATGTCCCTCCAAACATATATATTTAATTATGACCTCCAAACATAGTCTAGGCTTATTTGGCCTAAAATCTAGTCTTAGGCCTCAAGAACCATCATCATAGTTGGAACACACTCAGACCATCTTGGGTAGAATAGAAACAATTAAAAGGTATAAGAGGTTGACTTAGGTTTTATAAATGATATTTAAAGTAGGGGAATGAAAAAATAAGGCTAGTTTAGTCTTGAAGACTAACTCAACCTACACAGTCCTAGATAATCAATTTAAAATATCTATTTTAGTGCTTACATCTCTCACCATAAAGGGAATTTTGGAAAATTATAATATAAGAAGCTATGAACCCATATAAACTTGATATCCATGAAAGAGGAAATTAGATTCAGGGGGACAAGTTTATTAGCCATTGATAATACTCATAGTATGTCTAAATTACCTGTATAAGATGATAATCCCATTTCCCTATGTTCATATCTTGACACACCTTTTGAATGGGAACTCAAAATTATAAAGAAGTTGAAGGGGTAAATGTACTAAAGATCCATAAAAAAAAAATTGGTTTGGAGTTCCATACTTTATGAGCCATCGTTAAGATGGTATACCTCCAAAACTCTCCTTAAACCCTACTACAGACCAATCTTGGAAAAAACAAATATTTTGGAGAAAAAAAACTCCTAAATGGTCTAATAAAAACTTGGACCATAAAGAGAACTTATAGGATCCCCTGATCATGGTACTTAACTATACAAAACCTATATATATATATATATATATATATATATATATATATATATTTGGTAGAAAACTATACTTTTTCAAATATTTGAGATGAAAAACTATTTGGAAAGATCTAATTCATTGGAAGGGAAGGTTTGGAATTTTTTTTTTCTCCTCAATTCATAATATATCTAAAAAAAATCCTTTAACTTCCTCTGTAGGTTTCCTCTAAAGAGACAGTCTACATATGCGAAAGAGAAGGTGACTTAGTCACTTAGTTTAGAAAAGTTTTAGGTGTTACTTGCTTAAAAAGGTCTATTATATGGTACATGAAGTCGATTCATACCTAATACTCACCTATTTATAGTATTATAAGGTTTCATATAGGCTTCGTCTCCATCAAATATAAATAATTAAGATACTAGGCCTAATAGGTTGAATGGACCTACTTGGTTAGATAAGAGAGTTAAAGAATGGCGTAGGGAGAATATTGAAGTGAGTTAATATAAAAATATTAATCCATGTAAATTATTTATTTAAGGATTAAAGTTCATATTTTATTGTAATAATGAAGAGAGGGGGAAGTTTTTTGACTTAGTCAATTTGCTTAAAAGGAGTATGACTATTTCATGATTTATGATGGCTTAAATGCATCTCATTCAAGTGTAACTACTAGTACAAGAGTTATTTAACCAAAATTAGGCATAAAATTATTCAAGGTGAGGTTAAAAATTCAACCATAGCCTCCATTACCCCACTTTAATGCCTAAGGTCTCATTCAAAGGCCAATCAAGAAATCAATGCATAAAGAGGCTATTATGACTATGTAAATGTCTTGTAGCTAATGTATGAGTTAATGATGGTAATTTATGAACTTTTCCTCTCTCTCTTCAAAGATATT
Source organism: Torreya grandis (assembly GCA_037957365.1). Taxonomy (NCBI): domain Eukaryota; kingdom Viridiplantae; phylum Streptophyta; class Pinopsida; order Cupressales; family Taxaceae; genus Torreya; species Torreya grandis. The sequence continues at coordinate 1,318,453 of JARHVA010004499.1, forward strand.
CTCCCCTTATTTTATCCTCATTTTCTATATATTCAAACCTTAAGTCCTTGATTTTTATCCCTCAGGTTGGTATGAGTAAACTCTTCTTAGTCATGTACTTATAAACCTATTAGACTAATTAATAGAATATTGTAACTTCTTCATGATCGATATTTAAAATGTACCTTATTATTTTTATATGCATAAGTTGTGTAATATTTCCCTTTGTAGGTCCAAATCTCACCTAGGTGCTAACAAGCTTTCTATACAGGTCATCTAGTATGTTATGATGTTGATGGCCCAAGTTTAAAGTGGAAATCTAATTGTAAGTGCCTTAAACTAGGCCTTCCTCTCATCTTCCTCATTCTCTAGTCATTCAAGCCAACCTATATGTAAAACATTGTTGCTTAGAATTTATTGAATATATTGATTTACTTTTATGGATTTTTTACTAGTGTTGTTAGGAGTTCAACTTGAGTGGATAAGAAATATAGGTGCATCACCAACCCCTAGAATATAATTATTTTCTACACTTTTTATCCATTTTCACCCCATCAGTAGTATTTTTTAGTAAACTAAGCCACAAGTGATGTACCAAGGGAGATATCCCCATAATCTAAAGGTATGGTCTAGTTATAAGGTCAACTATAGCCTTTAGGCCATTCCCATGTTAGTCCAATTTCGAATAAGAATTAAACATTCTCCTTCATAGGGTGTAACATAGGTTGATAACACCTTTGATAGTAGCCATAAGAAACTAACTTTTAAATTTCCTTTATGCAAGAACTATCTAATCTTCTATGTGCACCTATAATTGAGTCTAACCTTCTTGTACCTCTATGGATGAGCTTTGATTTAATAACTATGTACTATCTTGATTTGATTTAGGAGAAAACCCTATACCTCTATGTTATTAGGGTATTTTAATGGCATAAGTAACAAAAGTGTTATGTTAGTTAGGTAGGCTTGACATCCTCAACACCTTGTTATGTTGAAAGTTTCTTATATACCAATACTCGAAGGAAGGATCAATCACGATGTATTTCTCCTACCTAAGTGTTTGGTGCAAGTTCAAGTGATTTCTAGTATAAGTGTTGAACTAAGTGCTTTAAATGAGGATTGAAACTATATGTATTCAAGGCTTAGGATGGCTATAAATGTCTATATGTAGAAGTAGGGTATAATAGAGATTAGTAACCTTGATTGTGCACATCTTATTATAATCTTATTTGTGTAATTTTCATCTCATTTACATCTAGTGTATAAAGGGATAAAATTCATGTATACATATCGATTTGGTGCTTTTACAAGGTTTGAAATAGGTCTAGGATGACCCTAGGTGTCTAGGAATTGAAAATATATCTATTGGGATTAAAATTAGGCAAGAGACATTGGCATAAAAAGTGGGACACTAGCATAGGGTGATAGTGTCCAGTTTACAATTTTATTGTCTAGGTGGTAGAAATTGAGGAACTTAGGGTGTAGATCCCTAAGGAAGGGTCTGGGAATCATTTTTAAATATCTAGGCATGTGTGAAAGTCTAAACAAAATATGGATAAGTTTTGAAAGAGGCCCTAAGATAGTTTTAGGGATAATCTTGGGATAGGGGGTCTTAAAACACACTTATTTCACTTAAAGTGACATTTTAAATGATTGTATGGCCTTAGGCCCAATCAATTCTAATTGAGGTTTTACCTAGTTAAAACCCCAAACACCTTCCTTCAAGATTATAAGCATCAAAACTCTAACTAAAATATGAAATTCAAAAATGTAAAATAAATCTTTGATTAGGTCTTTATGACTTTAGGCTTCTCAAATTTACATTTTCCCACTAATTTTGAGTTCAAAAGCACAATGGTGATCAAGGAAAAAGACTCAATTGGGTTTGTAGGTGATTTTAAAATTCCCTCCAATGAAATATGGGATATGCAAACCTAATTATGACTATATAATCCAATTGAAAAAGTTAATAATAATGTTAAAATATAATATAAGATGCTTGTAAGGCTTGAATAGGTCTTCCTGGGCTCTTTTTGACTTACCTTCCATTTTATTAGCATAACTTTATATCCAAGTGTCAAAAATAAAAATCATTCACATTGCCATAAAGTTGGTTTAGACCTAGAAATAATGGTGGTCTAAAGTTTTATTAATTCCTATTAATTAAAATATTTTTCATTTTTTTCTATTTATGTGCACTATTGTATCTCTTTAACTCAATTTTTGACTTGTTTTTTGTCTTGTTTTACTAGTGAATAGTGAAAGTGATGGGATTTTCGAAGAGGAGGAGCCAAATAAGGATTAATGGTGGTAGTTTGATGGTTTTAGAGGGAAAATATCTCTTATGAAGGACTAAATGGATATATATATATATATATTATTTCATTTAGACACTATGTGGGTTGTATTTTTCTCCTCCCACAATATATTTAGAGCCAACCCCTTTTATTTTTGTTATTTTTCATGCTTCCTTAGTGTTAATCTCTCACTCAACTCCTGACCTACTATCATACCAGTGAATTTTCAAGAGAATAATTATAATAGACTCTAAAATTGTTTATCAAAAAATGGATTATTGATTAGTTGAATACTTCAGATTATTTATTATATTCTACACATGTAAATGGTGTTTGTGGCAATTTATTTCCTTGTCTGATCAACCTAAGAGCTTGCACTATCTCTATATTTTATTATACAAATTATAATTCAATAAAAGACCATTTTATGAAGTTATTGTGATCATTATCTCAAATTTATGAACATTATTGTAGCCTTTTATTCTCTTTTCCTCTTTGTTGCCTTTTATCATTTATTTTACCATTTTGTTAATCTAGGGTTTGAAATAAATATTTATGTGGATTAATATCTTATTCTTTTTTTTATACATTATAATGTTGTAATTTTAAATATCTAACTAATTTAATGAATTAATGCACTAAAATTAGTCATACAAAATCATAAAATCAAAAACCTAATTATTGATTTGTGATTAGCAAGTTTTAGATGAAAGATCTATTTGTTTTGTTTCCTAGAATTTAATGGTGTAATGAGTGAATTAATGAATACCCTATAATTTCCAACACAAGAAAATAAAATAAAAAACAAAACAATAAATGCACCACATTTTACATTTTTAAGTACCCAAAACCTATTAAAATGCATGTTTAGAGTTAGAATAGGTATAAACTGTATACAAATGGAAATGCAATTGATCTATTAATCAATCCTAGATTGAAGAAGATAAATACTACTTACACTTCTAATTTTTGATACATTATATATTCAGGGTCATTACCAATATGGATCCACTAGACCTAACCAAGGTATCTCTTACCACAATAACATCACTATAGAGGGTTTGAAAGCCTCTAGTCAAGAGATGCCATGCAATAACCCTAGCTAGGTCCTATGTTTTCATATTCACTAAGTAAATTCAAAGTAGATTAAAATATAATATATCACTCACCAAAATCTTATGGCACAAATTGGGGGTAATAAACATAAAAATTAAACATGCATATATGATCTATACTCACATAAATGTATATGAAATCATAATGCATGGGAGAGAAGTACAAATGTTAATTTATCTATTCTTACAAAGGAGGAACAAAGTTAAGAATACTTACCTTTGAATAAAAATCCACTGAGCCTCAATCTCTCCCTTAATGAAGGTTCTTTGAAAGAGGTTGTTATCGTATGTAAGGATAACAATGGTAGGTCAACTCTATACTATATGACTTCTCTATGCATTCAAAAGACTTTTCCATAGGAAAAGATCTGTAACTCCAAGGAAATTATTAAAATCCTAAGTTATGATCCTCAAATACAATATTAGATAAGTAGATGCAAAATTTATTATTCTTCTTACTCTTTATATTTATCATAAATAATGGAAATTGATGTATATATATAGATGAATTTAACCCTAAACCTTTTCAAAATTTTAGCTAATATGGGCATCCCAATTGACTCTATATCATTTATTGATCAAAATAAGTTAGGTCTTGGTCTAGGCTAGATAGAGATAACCTAGACTTGTAATCTACTTTCAACAATTTAAATATAGGGTCAACCCAGGATGACAGTGTAACGTAAAATTTCAAAAAGGGTTTTAGGCTTCAGAATGTGCTAGTGAAGGTGGTGAAATGATTGGAGGAGTGTGTAAGAGAGGACATAATACTTCGGTAAGTACATATGAGAATGTTTCATAGATAATAAGTGGTACTATAGGGGACAATAATCATACAAAGAACCAATGGTCTTCACACCACTTCTTGGTGCACCTTTTAAGTCATTCATTCAGAGAGATTGAGACATGATGGGTTCTTACAAGAGAGAGAGCATAAATAATTGGTAAAGTTTGAAAATATTATGTGTATACATATGCCCAACATGAATCTCATAAAGTGTCACATAGGATGGTGATTCAGGAAAAGAACATAACAACACATAATGCTAAAGCTGAATAAATTGTAGTAAGAAGAAAATAAGATAAATGGAAGGACATAATTTTTAAAAAAATACCTTTACTTACCTTAGTGTTTTAGATAAGGAATGAAGTGAAATCAATGTGAACGTATTTAATATAGGGAACATTCGGTGAACCTATAAAAATTAGCAAAAGAAAAGAATGAAAAAATATTTTTTTTGTAAAATATGTGTGGAATATGTGAAAATATTCTCTTTCACATCAAGATTTTAGAATATATTGTGGTTTATAAAAAGAGCTAAAATAAATATAGATATGGTCAAAAATGAAATATAGTGGTAAATATTTTATAGGTAAATAAGTTTTAATAGTAAATATAAATAGGGTGAAAATAATAAATTTATTTTTTTAACTATTTTGAGAAAACAGAACTCTGAGAGACCTAGTTTGAGACTAGAGAGCAACCAAGGCAAAGAGATAAAAGCTTAGACAAGGAAGACACTCAGTGTTTACAATGAGCATAAAATAGGTAATCAAGCATGAATTTCAATTTCTTTTGGTAATTTTATTGAAATTAAGCCAAATATATAAAATTGACTAGTAGGAAAATTCTAGACACTTAAATTGACCCTAGGAATTTTTTATGTGGACTAGGGGCATAACAGGGTAATGGGTAGGAAAAATTCAAACCAATAAATGCCTAAGGCATTTATGGTAAATTTACAAAAATTCATTATAGATAAAGAATAGAGTCTACCTAGTGGACTCAATTCATAGTTCAAGAATAAAATAAGGGGTTCATTGTATTGTAGTGGGTCAACATAGTATTGCTAAAGGTGGCCAACTGCATAGCAGTAGGTTGATGTAGTCTAAAATTAGAAGATGGTTGACTATGTACCTTTTGGCCAATGTATTTGGTAGTAAGTGGCCAATACAATTTGATAAAGAGGGATGACAATGTACCAAATGGCCAATATAGTATGTTAAAGCTAAGAAAGGGATGATTTAGTATCAAATAGGCTAATATAGTAAATAAAAATAAGAAAACATAAGAAAGTAATTCAAATAAGCTGATGAAGTAGTTGATTTGTAAATTTTTTGAGAATGTATTTTAATGATCTAATACATGGAGATCTGATATATCCACCATTATTTGATATTTTTTAGATACAATGGAGATATTATTACCTGGTAGATGCATCATAGATGCCAGATATATTAGATAATTTGACTAAAGTGAATAGAGCTCAATTGTTCACCTTGGGCTTTGACAACATCATGGATATTATATGGATCCTTTTAAGTGTGTATCTCATTTTCATTTTCCTAGGAGCATGATAATATTTGAATAAGACCTTCTTATGGGAGGTGGATGGGGACACCATTGAGGTGGGGATTACTCTAGAGGATGTTCACACATTGTTTGGAGTTATGATAGGTTGGGCATTGGTGATTACTAATACATACGAGTTAAAAGATTAGATATGAGTCTTATCCTAGTGGGATACCTACTCATATAGGATCCAACTTATGTTAAAGGTTAGATTTTTAAATGTTTATGTTTAATCCATTCTAAACATTTTTAAGGCAATGATAAGACTTATGACAACATGAGTGTTATGTCATAATTTTTACAACAAGGTATTATTGTATGTGATAGCCTTGTGCTAGTCCATATTAGATCAAGGAGCACTTTATGATTTTGGATCTATCATCTAGGTATAGATCATGCATGATATGTATGAGATAATTTCCAGAGTGAATAAGATCATAGGACCAATGATTTTTATTAGCACATGGATATATGATAGGTTCCTTATATATCAAATGGATGGGTTACCCCATGTGGTCGATGATAGGTTGCCTTAAGTCTTGTGATGGAGATAAGACTATATAGTGTGGGTCATTCCTATTTTCTATCATTATAGCCTATCACATAAGGGTATATTATGTGTTAGCCATACACTCACATAGATACCATATGGCCTAGTCTATCTACCATTATGACAAGGTTGGCACATGTGCATATCACAAGATCTTACACTTCATGGGTGGATATGCATCTAGTGGCACATGTACCGAGATAATTAAGACTCCCCCATCTATAAGCTCCTCTAGTAGTTCCTACTTATTGGGATTGACATGATAGAGAGATGATATGGAGAGGAGGTAGAGGGGTACTTATAGAGATATGAGTGATTAGGCCTTGGCATTCAAGAACATGGGTTGGTTGAGCATGATAGTAGGAGGTAATAGATCTAACAAGAGGAGATGTGATGGATGTAGATTTAAGATAACATTGAGCACCATAATAGAATAAAAAATTACCTCTACATCTTTATTATATATGGAGACACTATCGATGTAAGGAGATGTAGGTGCTAGTTATTTCATAGAGGGACCCAATAGCTACTTTAGGACATAGTTAGTATATAAAGGTATCTCAAAAGGGAGGATCATGTTGGAGTTGATAGGTGACTCATATATTTTCATTGGTATGGAGGAAACCAATAGAGGAGATGTTGATTAAGTTAATGAATGGAGAGACCATGATTGCTAACACCAACACCAATGAAAAATGTTATAAATGTGATTTAAGATTTTGATATACGACATTAGTTATATTGTGATTATGGTTGATAGAGGATTTGATATATTTGTGTGTGTGTGTGTGTGTGTGTGTGTGTGTGTGTGTGATCTAATATATATATATATATATATATATATATATATATATATATATATAGTTTTGGTTTAATAGATCATGTAACATAGGAGATCATATGGGGATCCTTGGTGATAGATGCACACCATGACATTTTAGATGTGGTGTTGACACCATATGACCCTACTACTCTAGATGTTATTAATGTTTCATCTACCCCATCCTATGTGGGATAGTTTAGACTAGTGGGACAGGTTATGAGGTATCTATAGTCACATGATGATGGGTTAAAACAACTTATATGGCATGGATGAGGAAAGGTAAAGGCCTTGTAGGCACTAGCAAAAGTGAGCCATGGACATGGAAAACATCATCCAACTAAGATAGGTAGAGGCCCATATGGTTAATATATAAATACATGTTGCTTGATTGAGATCCTATATTGGATCTTTATATTGCACTACTTAGAGGGGATAGTCATAGGGATGAATGGGCAATGTGGTTAGGCCATATGATAGACATGATAGATCACAACCTAAGAGCTAGAGCTATTGTATTTTTTACTTTGTATTATATAAAATACATGACATGCATGCATACATACATACATACATACATACATACATACATACATACATATATATATATATATATATATATATATATATATATGTTGATAGTTATATTGATATCATGAATTATACTTAGATTTATATGTGGATTCATGGATATATTTCTTTTCTATCACATGTATAAACTTTTATTATATATGCTATGGGAAATATGTGATGTGTGTTTTCTTTTCTATCATTCTTTGATATACATTCATGGTTAAAAAGATAAAGACAAAAATGATTTTGGAAATTATAATTAATCAAAATAAATGTAATACACACTATATCATGATAGGAAATGTGTAATAACAAAATATGATTATATATAATAAACAAAAGATGGTAAAAAGAGACAAATGTTTTTAAACCATGTAAAATATTTGGACCAAATTAAAACAAATATAAATCACACCATATCACATTGGGAAGTATGAAAAAGTTGTAATAAGATGGAAGTCACATGAAAGACAAATGGTATAAAAATAAAACAACTAAGTCAATAAATCATACTAAATCACATTGTGAAACATAAAAATAAAGACAAAAAAATTAAATTAAATTAAATTAAACACACTAATTCAAAATGGGAATTATGAAAATATTAATAAAAGGGTTGAAAAAATACATACAATCAAACAACAAGAAGATAAAAGTGAAAGATTAATAAAGCATAAAACATACTAAATCAAGTTGGGAAGCATGATAATTATGTGTAACTCATAATAAAACATTAAATATCTCAAATTTGATGCATACAATTCCATTATGACTTGGTTATAGTAGGAATATGGTATTTAGAATATTTTGTGAGGAAGACCTAGTCCTATCCATGGTTTTACACTATAACTTGTAAAGGGAACACCAATGAGGTGAAAATAAATATGGGAATTATTTTATAAGAATGTTTTTAATGTGGTATTTTGTGAGGAGGGCTTGGTCCTCTCCATGGTCTTACACTACAACTCATAAATGGAAACACTAGGGGGTATGATCAGCTAATAAAATAATGTTTCTCAAGGGGAAATATTAGGAACATTGTAATGAAATAAGGAATTTAAAAATCATGACATAGGCATCTATGATAAGACATTAGGAAACATGAGGCATACTAGGTACAAAGGAGAGACACTAAGACTATAGTGACATCAAAATACAAAGGACACCTACTCACAATAAGGACAAAGTTGTACAAGAAAATAGGTGAGATACTAAGATTGAGTCATGATGGTTATATGAATAAGAAACTTAAAATGGACCTACCTTCCCACAACATGTTCCCAATTCTTTAGGACCTATTAGAAAGTAATCAATCTACTATGAAGATTACGTACTTGTGTGAGAAAGTAGGTGGCACTCATTTTTTTAAAAGTTATTCTCCTTTCCCAATCTACTAGCCTACCACACCCCAAGGGACCTTGACTCTAATGTGAGGCCAACTCTAGAATTTATGCTTCAATATATAAAGGAGATGTGTTATGAATCACATATTTTATTATGTTTTGAATTTTGAAATTTGTATGTTGCCTTTTGTATCATTGCCTTTTATTTAAATGATTTAGAGTTTAATTTTTATGGATTTTATGATTCATCCTCCATATAGATTTGAAACAACTAACATGAATGATAAAATTTATACACACAAATGAGATTTATAATTTGGTATTATGAATAACTAGATACTTAGGCTTACTTATGAACAATTGTGTAATATCAATTTTCAACTGTATGTATGCTTAATATGCAAAAGGAGATAAACAAATAAAGGGATATCTAAAGTATATCGATAAAATAAGAGTAAAATTAGATGTATTATTATCTAATTGATCACATGGAGAGGAAATATTTATAAGGGAATTAGGGTTTATATAACCAAGTTAGAATAATAATTATATGAGTTTTAATTGAGATAAGATAGAAAGCAATCATTGAAAAAGAAAATAAATCCATGAAAGAAGTGAACTCATAAATATAACCATGAAATCATGAAAAGAATGAAAATAAGACATAATAAAAGATGGAAGTAAATGAAAACATATACTACACATAATGTGTAATATAAAGATTCATGTAAAATGATAGGTGAAACCAGATTTGACACATTGAATTTTTATAAGATATAAGAATGGATCACAAGTCCAACCAAAAATCATAATGAATTAAAAAGTGAAGGAACACCAAGTCATGTTAAAAAATATTGATAAATTTTTCCACAAATATTATCCATGACATCAAAAATATATCTATGAAGTTGGATCCTAACACTAGTCAGCGTCTCATCAATCTTCATATAAAGTTATGCAAAGACTTCTCTCTGAATCTCCTCAACATAAAATGTAGGTGTATCTGAAGAATCATTCTCATGAGGGATATTTTTCATATAATACTTAAGGAGAAGAATAAGTATTTGAATAATAATGGTACCTATAGGAAAAAAAGGTGGTACCATTGCTAGATAAGGAACCACAGGTGGGGAAGAAGACACAAGTGAAGAAGGAGGAACCTTATTATGTGGAAAACTTGTGGGTAGAGGAATAGAGGGTGTAATAATATTCAAAAGTGACAATGAATGTGCATTTGGATAATGTGGCAATGATTATTATGATGGGAACTACACTAGTGCTAAAGATAATATAAGTCCCCATAGTAATGGATATACTTAGGTAACAACTTGGGAGGAGGTACAACTCTATATTTAAGTTGATCAAGGGTATGACACAATGTGTTAATATATTAATGAAGCTTCAAATAGTGGGTGGAAAAATTATTATCTATGAAATTCAAATACTAAATATGCTTGTTAGTAGACTTTTGGGGCCTACTAGTAGAAGTGTTAGGAGGAACAAAGGAAGGTTGATATAATTAGAAGTATCTATTCTAATGGTTAGTAACTTTATGTATATCATAATAAGGTTTATTGACCCATTGGGTGGACATGGGATCAAGTTGTAATAATGTAAAAAGGCCATCACCAAGGAAAAGTAGGGTTATTGTAGAAACTTGGCTAGGCTCATCCAAAGGTGAAATAAGATCAAAAATAGAATGAAGCTCAACTAAAGGTAGTGTGAGAGTAGGATGAGTTGTGTTGAGATCTCATGGTACATGGATTGAAAGATGATTTTGAATCTCAATTAAGGATAATGGTTTTTTGACATTGATATTTTTTGTTTGGGAATAATTTGGACTGGGTGTGTTATTTGGAGGAGGAACATGCTCCGTAGTGTTGTTGGGAGTGAGTGATGGAATGTTATGAATAGTGTCATAAGTATATATGATAAAAATTTTGGTATCATGATAGTTTTATTTTTAATTATCACATGAGTGACTATAGGAGATTTAAATTAGATCATGAGAAAACCTTGTCTCTTAGCTTAGTAAAGGTAATCTTCTAAAGTTCTTGGAGAGAAAGTCCAAAACTAATATTATAACTTGGGGTATAGATCATTAGTGAATAGATGGAAGATATTATCATCTAGCATGTTATGCTCACATTTGTTAGACAAATTCTTCCATCATTTGATGAAAGCTTGTGCCATTTTAGTTTTAATTTTCTTACAATTTATGAAGCGAGCTAAGTTAATCTAAGGGAGATTGTTAGTTTGTAACTCTTGTACTAAGAAGTTCACCAAATCATCCAAGATAGTGATAGAATGGGATTTTAGTTTATTATTCCAACATAAAACATCTTTTGAGAGTGTCTTAGATAATATCTTTGTAGTTTCAAAGGTATTAAGTTTTACCCAATCTTTATAGAGATTACCAAATGTTTTAAAATATAAGGAAGTATTTGTAGACCCATTGTAACTGATGGTAGGTGTGATACCTCCTATATTGATATTGGAAATTTGAGGTATATGAGGTTCATTTTTTAGATATTTGATCCTTTTATTAGTGAGGGATGGTTGAGGAATAAGGTTATCATGGCTATCCCTAAAGGGTAGGGAATTTGGATTTTATGCTTCCCATGCAATTAATTGGGGTTTATTATGAAGGTTAATGAGATGGTTTTTCATCTACATCATTTGATTTGTGTTAATTGTTTAAAAGGTATTCATTTTATTAATTTTTTGTAATAAAATTTATTGATTTTGAGTATTATTTTGACTAGCATGTGTAGCATGTGAAGCATTGGTATTTATATTATTAGCTTGGGTTGTACTATGAGTAGTATCATGCACTGCACTAGTGTTGTGAGAAGCATTGGTAGAAAAGGAAGCACTAGTAACAAGATTAGAATTTATATAAAAATATGCACTAGTGGAATGATTATAATTTGAAGAAAAGTAAAAACTATTTTCATGATTATTATTAGTATCAAAGGATGCATTAGTGGCATGATTAAGGAAGAGGGTCTTTGTAAAAGACCCACTCGAGGTTGAACCTACCATGTTAGTGGAGATACTTGGCATAGAGTTTAAAGAGGCCATATAAGAAGAACTCATGGTGTAGGAAGGAGACAAAATATAAGGTAAGGGTTGAGTAGAAAATAAAGTGTCTCTGACAAATCCATGGGAGAATGTAGGGGAAGGTTAAAGAGGTTTTTATAATTGAGAACCTATCATAATATTATAAATGGTTGATGGGTAATTTATTATATGTTGAGTAAATTTGAAAATAAATAAGATTATTTCAAGTGTATACTCTAATTCATGTTCATTTTCTAAGGACAATAAAATATTATAAACTAAGGATTAATGAGGAGTCCCATAATTGGTAGTGTGAGTGGCTGCATGAACATTTATTTCATCTAAAGTGAAGGCCACAAGTTTTTTTTGGGAAACTAATTAGGATTGGTAAATTTCATCATGTTTACTGGATTCAACTCTGTATTATCATTAAACAATAACTTCATGATGAGAAAATGAGGTGAAAGAGTTTACGAAAATATAAATAAAAAATAGGATACAAAATTGAATTGGCTGATTATGTTTCTAATAAAATAAGGAATAAAATATAGAAAAAAAAGACACAATCATATAAATTAAATATGTAATGCTAAATAAGGAACATGACAAAAATTAATAAAACACAAATAGATAGTTAAATTATGTATTTATTTTAAGGGGAATGAAAAAAAATATAAAGATACATAGCTAGATAGGTTAAATGTGTACTACAGGCAGATAGTTTGACTAGTCTATAAGAGAGTGTGTTGATAGGGATGATAGTGTTCTAAAAATAAAGAAATGATTTTTCAAGATAATATCTAAGGAGATTAAATTAATAATACAAGAAATTAAGCATATATAATTTGATTGTAAGTTGGATGTAATAAGGCACTATAAAGTAACATAAGGATGGTTTCAGTAAGTTTAAGCTAAAAAGGATATGTATTAGTGATGGTACTAGATTACTATTAGGGTCTATCCCCTTAATTAACAATCCCATAGTAATAAGGTTGTTATGTGATTTTCCAATATATACCATCAACTATGTATTTTTACTTGGCCAAAAAACCAAGCCAACTTCCCCTTGGTGATGAAATCCATGCATGTAGACCTTGGGAAGATAAATGTTTAATGATTTTTGTATGCAAAGTGATTTATAAGTGTGTGAAAAAGAGAGAAATAGTGTGACTAAATTGATAATTTGATAAATCATATAATTGATCTATGTTATTTACTCTAATAATGCAAGCAATGGAAAGGAAAGGTGAATTAAGTATTATCAAAAATAGTTTAATTCATTAATTGTGAAGAGTACATAAATAGTTTAAGTGATACTCCGAAAACAATGTCGAACAGAGTCAACTAGTCACTATTGTTTTAGAAAATCAATATCTTTAATAACATAATAGAACATATTGACTATATATTATAGATATAAAATAGTCTAGAGAATTGTGTTGATCTATTCAACTTAGTTGGCTATAAGGTTGAATTTTTATATATTAACAACTTATGAAGAATAGTATTGAAAAATATAAAATAAAATGATAGAGAAGGTAAGAATGAAACTTGGTGGCTTTGAAGATGTTTAGATTGTAAAATTTTATGTTGTGATGCTCAAGTGATGATTCAAAAACTTTGTTAGTAGAGTTTAATAGATTGACAAAGTTTTCAAAACTTGTGTGTTGAAAAACAAGTTAAAAACAAAGTCAATTGGCTTGACTATGTTTGCAAAAATGTATGATAAAATGGGATAATTATGAAGAGAGTCGACTGGTTCAACTTTGTATACAAATACATAAATGAATATGAATACTATGCCGAGCTAGTTGATCTAGTCACCTATATTCGGAGAAGACCTACATAGAATATAGTCATTTCAGAATGACTATGTTAAACTTTCACATAGGTTGTTAGAATTATACTGAGAAATCTGATATAGTAGTGAAAAAATAGAAATAAATAATAGAATG
>JARHVA010004499.1:1337500-1355000 GCA_037957365.1 Torreya grandis
ATAGATTAACAGTGAAGTGACTTATTTTTCACTATATTTTTCATATATATCATAAATAATATGAATTGAATGTTCATTTAGTGTTACTTCAATGTAGCTAACATATTTTGATTTGATTCCATTTTCAATTTGAATGTGTCAGTCAGTTTTGGTGTGTTCATAGTTTTCATATGGAAACTTTTAATTGACTTTTCATGTCTAGTCATCCTCTTTGGGGAAGTTTTCATTTTATCACTTACCAACTTATTCAATTTTTTTGTACTTATTTCATGCATAATGTGGATATGCATCTCTTAGATTATGACACTTGTCCACTTTTTACTTACTTAAGCCTTTATATTTAAAATTCTAGTTTGTATGATTTAGGGTCACGAGTTATTGTGATTGTGAGACATGGAGAAATCTTAGGATTTTGGGAGATCAAAAGCATAGGATTATTAATATTTTTAATTGTGTACATCTCTATAATTTTTTTGTGTAATGGGGTATATGTATGTGGCATGATATTAGGGCCTCATAAGCATAGAGACTCAAAATCATGGGACTATTAAGGGATTAACTTGGTTATTTTTTCTTTAAAGCTCTAATTTAATAAAATTCTGTAAATTATCAACAACTCAGAAATTGGAAGTTTAGAGGTATTATATTCTTGGGAGTCAATATTTTTAGACTTTTTTTAATCATTTCACTATTTTGGGTTAGTGAAAAGGTACCACCTATAAATTGATTAGAGAATGCAAAATCTTAGAACATTATATGATTAAATTTTATTTAAAATAATTTGTGGTTTTAGTTTTATGTAAATGTGTCACTAGTCTATTATTGGAGCTCAAACACTTTAAATAATTATAAATTTATTTAAATCTGAAATATCCACGTAATTTATGAATGCCACCTGTTGAACTATTTAAGCTTAGAAACTTAGATGACATAGAAACTTTTGTGATGGCATAAGGCTCTAGGTAATGTATGCATGCCACCTATCTTGATCTCAAATAAAATAAATCAAGGCCCAACCCATCGATGTTTGATAAGTCTCACCAATAGTAATGTGAACATATAAAACATAAGAAACACTATGAAGAAAGACATTAGTTTTTTTAGTCCAAATGAATCATGAAAATTATGAAAACCCAAGGTTTAAGATAAATAAAAAATGACTATTTAAGCTTTGATTTTCAAATCTCATTTTTTTGTAACTTTAGGATTGAAAGAAAACCTTAGACTTATGAAATTAAGACTAGCACTATGAATTTCTAAGTCTTTGAGGACTCTAAATAAATATATCAATAAATTATGGGTCCCTATTTGAATCCAAAAAATTGGGTGTGTTTTAGGGAAAAACATGCCCCTTAATGGAAAAATTCCTTTTTAATGGCATAATAATAAGAAACTACTTTTAAAAATAAATAAAAAATAACATGTTTCAAAATGATTTTAGGGAATATCAGAATATTATGTTTAAATTAGTTTTAAATAAGATAGAGAAGAACTACCATGAATAAGAAAGGATTTTTTAACACAAGGAAGAGTCTCATGTAAGGGAAAGCAACTTTAGATGATTGGATGACTAAATAAGAAAGGAACATTGCATTAAAAGGACGTGAAATTTATAGGACTTCTTAGATCACCTATAGTAAGACTCATAGCTTCCTTTATAATATAGAACCCACTATTTATCAATAACTTATATGTATGCCACCACTTTGATGGTGTGTTTGTTACTTATAAGGAAACCATTAAATGTATGCATCTTCACATTCTTATGAATCCATGGACATAGAAGATACAAACACTATAATGATATTACAAACCATTTATGGATATTTTAGCCATCCCACGAGTGATCTTAACAATCCCATGCAAATATTAAATGACTTTTTAACTCACTATTTATTCTCCCTCTTTTGGAAAACATATTTGGGCATAGGGTAAATAGTTTGGAGGCATAGAACAAAAAAATATGTATCAAGATTAGAGTATCAAACTTATTACACTACCAAATAAGAATTTAAAAAACTAAAAATTAACTAAAAGTGGCTTTGATAGCACCTAATTCTACTTCAATGCAACATCAATATTAAGAGGGCTTAAATAACCAAAAGTAGTTTCTATTGAAGGTAAACCAAATAGATGTAGAATTTAAGTAGGTTGTATAGTTTTGAAAAATCCAATGTTGACTTTGAACTAGAAAAGTAGACTCATCACAAGACTACAATCCAAATCCTTTGATCTCCACAAAAAAAGTTTTAGCTAAATCCACATGGCAAAACCACTCAAATCCATTATTTAAATTATCCACATAAAATACGTATCAAACCAGTTTAACCAAATAATTAGATTGTATTTTTTTATATAATAAACTCAAGATTCTAAAACTTAGAAACATATACAAAACTGGACAATCAATAAACTAGATGGGCACTCTAATACCATGTCAAGCATTGTATAGGATATATAGTTAAATCAAATGCATAGATTTATAATAAATATAAAAAATTACATAACCATTTTTGTGAGGAAAGACAAGAATGAGAATATAACACAAAAAAAATGAAAATCATCCAACACATTCCATGTAGAATATCTCACAAATAGATGTAATAATAGGAAAATAGTGTGTAACTCTTCCATGAATGATCATAAAAGTCCTAGAATAGGCATGTAACTAAAAAGTTTGAAATGATGAATCAAAGAATAACATCTACTAGCCAATGATAATGAACAAAAGTAATCCCCTATGTCTAATTACACTTAAGTAAGCTAAATCAAGTTTAGGAATAATCCATGTGTGTAAGAATAATCAAAATTTAAAAATATAAATAAAATAAATATCCTAAACTAACAAATTTTATGTTGAAATTTATAAGTTGGCCTATTTGTATTATCTAACCCTTCCTTAGGATATTTTTAAAAGGTGTAGTATAAATAAAAATTAAATCTTGCTCATTACCCATATATCAAATACCAATCAAAGACCTATCCAAGATCATTTAATCAATCACACAATTATGTTATACTAAAATATTATTTACTATTTATATTTTAGTCATATGAGTAATCAAATTATAGGTTTGAATCATTTAAATAATAACCCATAAGAAATAGTTCCCAAGTTACAAGCTATATCATTGAATGACCTTGCAAATATCATATTTCAACCTTACGAACACACAAGTCCACACTTAAGGGAAAAATACATATGTTTGATTCCATTTTCAAAGTATTAGTTATGTCGACATCATTAATTTACCAATAGGATTTGGAGGTCAAACCAACTTTGTGATCCCACCAACTAAGTTTTGGAAAGGTGGCATGACCTAAGGTGAAGAAATAAGGTTTGATCTATATATAGTTATACATATCCTATGCATGTGATCCAAATATATCAACATAAAGGAAACATAAAACCCCAATAATGATAGGTGGCCAATTCCAAATATACGACAAATATTGAGTACCAGATATAAGCATTGAGCCACATATATAAGTATTGATGCTAGTGTCCACAAGTTAGCGTAGTGTCAAGATATCCAAAAGTGATATTTACATAATCTAATGATGGGATCTTGGGAATTAGTCTAAATTTTATACACTTTTACATATTATAACCACCTACACATATACAAACAAGTTAATTATTATATCTTGTTTGTGTTTAAATTATCAGAATATCAATTGGTATTATACTTTATATATTTGTTATTTTTCAAGATTCAGTATATTGTGTTATTTAAAGTAAATTAACTGGTCTTATTTAGAATAGTTTAATTCATCCATTTAATTAGTATTTTCTAACTCTTTAACCCTTAACTATACAAAATAATTAAATAAATGGTTAAACAATTCATTAAGTTCCATATTGTGGAATTTATTGATTAGAACCTTTTATATCATGATTTTATGTTTAATTAATCCATTAACCTGAACCTACTCCTCAAGGATTATCAATACCTATGAAATTTTTATTTTATTCTCAAAAAATTTGCCAAAAACATGATACATATATTACTATATATTATTATCTTTGTAATTTATCATTTTCATTGGAGGATGCATCCACCTTTGGGCCTTACTCTCAATCTATCAATATTTCTTTCTCACAAGGAAATTAATCCATATATCCTACTATATATAATACATATCAAGTTTTTCCCATCTATATCATCATCCTCACTAAGCATTCATCACATTATATTAAACCATACATGAGGAGACATTTATACAATGTTGATTCTCAATATAGTAATATATTTTGCATTAATCCTTGTATGACATTATCTTTCTTATGCCATATGACACTTATATATGAAACTTATACTCCTTAAAAATAAATAATTTAAATTAATTGATACATGGCATTGTCTATATTTATGTTATATGACACTTGGGGCATGACTGGTCACTTATATCTAACCTCCTATGGGGTTTGACATACAATATATTATTTGGGTTACATGTCTTTTATTAAAAATTATAAATGGTATGGGTTATATAAAATATTATTAAACATGGTTATTTTTATTCTATTTATTTTTAAATGAGTGATTTAAAGCACATGATATTAGATCCCTTGGCTTGAAGGGAGGAGATATATAAGTTCAACTTTAAGTTTCTTTCATATTGAAATTTAGTCATGATATTTTTTTAAGTATTTTTATATAAAAAAATCAGGTATGTCCCCTTGGAACAAAATGTTATATACTTCCTTGATCATTAATTAGGAAGAGGTTTCACAAACTCCTAGAGAAGTGGTGGCTATGATATCACTTATTAAAAAATATTATTAATTAGAATATGACCATTTTATTTTCATTAAGATAGAATTTGGTTTGATAAATAGTAGTTATATTCTATAATTTCTAATTTTTATTTTGTTATTCATACATAATTATTATATTTTATTGTTTGACTAATTTGGTTAGTCTATATGCTACCATAGGATACCTAGATATTTTTTCATCCAATATTTTTTGTATTTTTTTATTAGTATCATAATTTTATATTTATGTGGAATAAGTGTAACATTATTAATTATTACATGATGTATGGTGTACTTCATTTATCTCTTATATTAAATGGATTATTTTGATATTAACATGCCTAAATACTATATGGGAAATCCTAATTATGACATTATGTTTTGTACATTTTGGTATCATACTATTATCATGTTTATACATGTGTTTTGAATAAATTTTTTAAATTATTAATTCTTTAATGTATGATATGGGTAAATACAAGAATGTTTGTTTTTTATTTGATAAGGTAAAACTAGGTTTTATAGGGACCTAGAACCAAAAGAGTGATATACAAAAAATTTAAAAGGTCCTTCATGGTTGAGATAAGAAAAAGGAAAACTAAAACATTTATCAAAATAGGAAGAAATAGAAACTAAACTAGATTAAGTGGAGGGGCCCTCTAGTGTGTCTTCAATAGTATAACTATTCTTTATTAGGTTGCTTGGTTTTTCTTTTGATGCCTTGGCATAGGTGTGATTCCTAGAACCTTTAATGGGTTCCCTAAGGAATATGATCCTTGGCCTCTTCCTAATTTTCACTTGTGGAGTAGTTTGTTTTAGGGGGATCCCCCCCTACAGGAACCCAGGGGGATTTTAGGACTTTTGGGGATTTAAAAGTAGAGGATTGGGGTGATGGTTAGGTAGATTATATAAAATTCTAAACAATGGTCTCTACCACTTTATATATCTTGTTTTAGTCCTAAATTAACTTTGCCAAACTAAATCCTACTTGTTGGACCTTTAAGTTAAAGTTTTCTAGTATCTATTTGTTTTTCTCAAATTCCTTCATTACAATAGCCTTGCCCTTCTAGTCAGAGGTAGAGGGAGACCCAAATTCAATGGGTTTATTTTTAGGGATGAAAATTAGCTTGAGTATATGATCATTAGGTGGGGATTTGGATAGAATATTCTATGGGGAGTGTTTAAGATGAGGGTGGGATCCCTCCATAGGGTCCTCTTTCATGGATTCCTTAAGGGAGTCCTCCATAGAAGAAGATCCTCCTAGGGGAACCTTCTGACCAAGAAGGGTTTGGCCATGTTTAATGAGTATAAGGATAAGGCCTTGATGGAGAATGGGGTTAGTATCATTTACATGATGGAGAAGGATAATGTTTTCCAAAGACTTAAGAAGGAAATAAGGTAGACTTATTTTAAAATAAATGAAATGGTTAAGTAGTAGAAAATGATATGAGAAAATTAGGGTGTACTTACCTTCTAGAGTCATGTATCTCATGACCTAAAGGTAGATATTAGGCCAATATCTCAGGAGGTTAGTGTGAGGAAATTTGTTCTTATTGATTTGCATGAAGTTGTTGGTCTAGAAGAAGCATTGTAGGGATTCTTGTTTCTTGGATTGATCTTTGAATTCTTTGTCACCATCAAAATACATGCCCATGGCATTACCAATAAAATATTTTGAGATGTTGATGGAGATACCCTACATTTTGACCTTCCTTTTAGTCCAAGTAGAAACAAAATCATGGACCACTATGGCATTGTTCTTGATAATGCACTTCATAAGCTCAATTAGCCCACCTTATTCAGATTTTTATACACCTTTTTCTATTCTTTAACCTCTTTTTAATAAGTTGGCTCTAAACGGTCTCTATCATCACTCATGGTATTCGTAAGTGTAGGGAAGGAGAGAACGAGTGCAGAGTTCAAGACATAGCCTAAACAGTTATGGCACGAATGAATTGAAACACCTACCAAAGTTGTGTTTATATAATTTCATCCCCTTATTTTGAAATGAATGCAAAGCTACAAAATCATGATTAGGCCCTTTGGGATGAAGGGATGAATGTATGAGGATATGATGGTTTTAAGTTACATATGTACCTTCCACATGAATGACACAATGCACCTTAGGGGGGATGTTTCCTTGGTCATACAAGAATGTTTGTTATATATGATACAAAATAACTATTATTCCATGTTTAATTATCTATATCTTGAATTTATTTGGATTCATTTTTATTACATTGTTTGTGTGCACATGTGGACATGTGTGTGTATGTGTATGTATGTATGTATGTATGTATATGTGTATGTATGTATGTATATGTGTGTGTGTCTATATATATATATATATATATATATATATATATATATATATATATATATATATTAATCAAGTGTTTTTATGGGTACTCTGATTGTACATTAATGGGTGATGAAATAGGTTATTTTCATGGCTACCTTTAGTATAACCATATACATACTACACATTCATCCTAATTTTCCATGTACCTAACATCCCTTTGACCTTAGAGCACACCCATGCATATTATAACTTTAAAATTCACCAATTTCCTTCTCCAATCTTCCCTCTCCCTCTTAAAACATAAAGGATAAATATATATGACATTTAAATTTATAATTAGGCAAACAATATAAATATTATAAAAGTAAAATCACTTATTTTATGATGTCAAATGATAGGAATTTTATTTTGGTACACAAGACCATCTCCCAGGCATTTCATATCATGTATGAGACTCTAAAAGTTACTATAGGTAAACTCATGTGATGGCCACATGTCCACCCCTCATTCTGAGTTATGGTATAAACCCATCCCCATTTTATTACTATAATTATGTTTCAATCTTAACTTTTTTTCTTGTTTGAGGAAGATGAGGAGAGAAGATCAAAAGCAAGGAATAGGATAGCATTTATTCACTAATTAGAGGACATCATATAGGATTAAATGCATTTAATTTTGGATTTATTTTCATTTTTTAAGGATGATTTTTTTGATATATTTTTCTTCATGTTTGGGATTTTTAAAAGTTATAAATTTTAAATTTTCTAATGTCTTTTATTTTTCTATTTTAGGAAGGTATCACACTTTTTTATATTTATTAGATTTTTATTTTTGGGAAAGTTATTATTTTTTGTATGTGACATATATTGATAATTATTTATTTGAGGCATACAATCTTGGTTGATTTTCCTAGCCACTAGTTTCTTATTTTTTTGGGTAGGATGAGTGGAACCAAGGTAAGCTTGGGACCCTACAAGGGTTGACTATTAGCTCACTTGGTTTTTGAAGCTAGAGACTAGGTCACAAGATTTAGTTTTCATTTTTTATTCCCTCTTTGATCAAATAGTAAATTGGAGACCTTTTAACGTTTGGAGAATTTGATAGAGGAAAAAAGAAACATATTTAGGTTTGGATAATTTATCTCCTCCCCTAAGGTTTTTCAATTTGGAATATGAATATTTTTATTTTACTATGATAATTATGATATGGAAATTCACTCCTCGATGCACCCACCTATCTAGTGAAAAAATGTGATATTACCTTTTTTTGAGTCCCTATAATAATTTTTGAAATTAAATGTACTACTTTGGGCTTGGGGGTTGACAAGGGAAGTTCTTCTTCAAGATCAAATGTAATTGGTCACCCAAAAAATATCTCATATTAAAATAACTAAATAAAAAATATTTTTATAATATTTTTTTATACATTTAATGCCTCTTTTTAAAAAATAACTTTTAATTATTAAATATTTCCATCTTACACATATTAACTAAAGCATTAAATAATAAGATGTGAGTTTTAATAGTAATTCATCCACTTTTAAAATAAAAAACAATATTTAGTTTTAAAATAATGTAAAATTTAAAATAAATCGTAAAAATTTAATAAAAACCCTACCAATATCTTATGCTCACAAAAAATCTTAGAGGAATTTTAGAATCTGAAAGTAATCACTTAATGGAGTTTCTAACCAAGGTTAAAACTAATAAACGTAAAACCCTGGTATTTAAGATCCACAAAGGGAAGAGATCTAAATCCATAGTATAAGACTAGAGGAATACTTACCAGTCACCTATTAAATAAACCAAGAAAATGGTTTAATCTAAGGATAAGAATGAGAGGAAAGATACCATAGACCTCCATTCAACTCAGTCTAAAATTGATGGATTTGGAGGATAAAAAGGAACATTAGGGAAGGATTATCATGAAATAAATATATGAATAAAACACTTTTAAGGGATATGATGAGAAACTAATAAATTAATTGGATATTTGAATATTTATGGGTGTCGGTCCTCAAATTGGCTATGGAAAACTAGAACACTCAAGAAGGAGAATGGGGGTGGTAAAGAAACATGCCCAACTATAACTACTCCCAAGTGTATAAATAACATAGAGAGTGTAATTAGAATAAAAAATGAAAAAAAGGTGGCCTAATGTCAAAAAATACGGTTAAATATTCCCCAAAAACATTAGGTAGAAATAAGGAAGAATTGAACAATGAGGAAGGCCTAAGCAAACACACCCAAGGACAACTCTGGTGAATTACTCTAATTCTAAGTTAAATACTTAATATTTGTTTGGAAAGTTTTTCTATTTTATATTATGTTTTTGGCTAAATCTTATTATAATAATTATATGGTTTTGAGGGTTTTCTATAGGAATTTTGTTTGCTTTTCAATTTAGTCTTGAGGACTAGTTTGTTATTTGTTATTTGTTTTTGGGTAATATTGAATATTTTTGTTAAATTTCTAGTTATAAGATCCATGTAAAAAATATAATTTTACGATATCATGTAAAAATAGTAAAACATGGGCATCTTATAGAATATTTTTTATTTTTATTTTTAATGAAAAAATTAATTTTGAAAAATCCCCATATTCTTTTTTTTAAAAATTTGTTGGTTTCATGTAAACTATTAAATTTTTGGCCTTGTGATAACATTTGTTTTATCAAAACTAAATCAAATAAAAATAAAAAATTACTAAATCTATATAATATTCACATCTTAGATGGATTATATATGTAGATAAAAACCCATGTATATTGTATACTTTTTTGTCTTTTAATGCAACTTTTTATTTTTTTAAATGTACAATTTATTTTCTATTTTTTTAAGGTATAATTCTATAGCAAGAGATCAATCAATGTTGTTTTTAATAGAGGTATATCTAAAATATTCTTTAACTTTTTCATAAATTTCATTTTATTTTTAATCAAAACCCTAATGAATATTTTGATAGAATAACTATTCATTTTTTAACTTTCTTAATTTGATGTGAGTTTTATAAAAAATTGTTCAACTCTTTCACAAGATTAATCTAATATATTTCCCACTGAGGTATTTTCATTCACTTTGTGGTCACTAAAATTAGTCATTCATGCCTTGTAGTGTCAATTGAGGTTTATTTACCCTTATTATAGCACTTGACCCATCTTAATTTCCCTTTTGATCCAATTTTAGTCACATGATAGTCAAAAATAACACAAATGACATAATCCATTAGTGATTTAGGTCCCTACACCCTATAAAAATTAACTTTGCATCTCCCTAAGAGTATTAAGTTCATCCTAGACCTATTCTTAAGTCACCCTCCTAAGTCATTTTTATCATAACAATATATAAACACTAATTTCACACTTTTACATTCTAGGTGGACATTATCATAAAAAAAGACACAAAATTACCACTTCATATTAAGGGAAATCTCTCAATTCTCTAATATTATATTTATTAAGACCATATATTCAATAATCCATCACTATAATAGGTATCCAAATCTCAAGTGGTCTCTAAGGCATCCTTTCATGTATTCACACTTAGGAATTTTAGCATTCACTAGCACTTCACACCAACACATAGAGTGGGAGAAATACATAAATATTGATCCCCTTTCAAGGTATTGGTATGTAAGTAACTCTTATCATAGTAGTGTGTTAAATTGATATCTAGCATACCCCACTAACTCTTTTTTTATCATAAATTTAATTCAAACCCTTACAAGCATGAAAACTTAGGGTTTTAAGAGGAAAATAGAGCTATAGGAAAAAGTATTGATCTCACAAATTTGAAATGTGGATAAGGGATGGAATAGGTCATATTATGTACAACTCATAAATAATTTGAAAATATTATGAGTGGGACATTAACACACTAACTTTTACACTAGTGCATTATGGTACTACCCAAAGGATCATGTTATTATCTAGGGTTAATTATAACACCTGAATCTAATTTATGGTAGTCAGACCTATGTTATCACAAATTTTCATAGTCCAATTCCTCCTAAAAGGTATGTTTCCAACTATGTTATTATTTCTCTCTCATTATTTCCATATTTATCAAATTAGTTAGGTTAATTATTATGCAAATTAGTGGTTGTATTTATTGCATATTTCTTTTTTGATTTTATGTTCCAATCCTTTAACAAATTAGGGTTTAAAACTCTATAATTCCCTTAAAAGTTAAATCATTTAGTGAACCCAACTTCAAATAGTGAAACAACCCCAACCTTAGACTAACTTTAGGGTTTATGTTTCTAACCCTATATAACTTGAGCTCATATTTCATATCCTTATAATTTATAATTTTAATTAGTATATAATCATGATAATAATGACATGAGATTTTTATCACTTTATAATGCAAAGTTTTCTAGTTTCATTTTCATGTTTGTTTCTTGTCATTTGGAATTAATTAAAATAATATATAAACACATATGTACATGATGTCATATATTAGTTAAAATATATTTTATTAGACTTATTCCATAAATTTAATACATAAAAATCATGTTTCAATTTTCAGTGTCATACCTTATGGACAATAAATAATCTCTTTCTCTTCCTCATCCATGGGAGGGTTATATCTACTTTCCCTCTAATTGAGTTCATTATATCACTCTTCTATAATATTAAACAACCTATATTATTATTACTAATTCCCATAATCATCCTATCCATACCTCTACCTCTTCTCTACAGGTTGTGTGCCTACATGTTCATTCAGAAGCAACTAGGATTTGTACTTGTGAGACTCTAAGTGATCAAATTATCAGTATGAGTAGGTTAATTTAATAATTAAAAAATCAAAATTATATATTGCATGAAAATATTACATTATTGGAAAATTAGATCATAATAAAAAAATCCTCCATGGCAAGCTAGTCTCAATCATGTATATGCATCTTCGCCTAGTCAATTTGTTGCAAACAATGGTATATATCAAAACCCCAAGTAAAAAAAATTTGCATATATGAATAATTATTTGAAAGGTATTCAAAGTTAAAACAAAATTTAAAGTGAGATTTTAAGGAAAATAATCAAATCTAAGTTTATCAACCTACCTCCTCTACATCCAATGAAGAGATACATATATTACTATGCATATCATAGAATGCATAGGCACCACACTGATTCATGCTTAATATTGAAAGGGAAAATACAACATTTAATTTATATAAATGAATCAAATAGTGACACATCATCCAAACAACATACAATGGCACATTTAAAAATTAAAAAATGATCAAATTTAGAAACAATACAAAAATGGTTATCAAAGCATAACTTAAAATAATAGAAAATTAAAAAAGAAAATTTGGAGCAAGAAAAAATTCAACAAACATAGATAAAACAAGTAAAATATGTAAATCTATCTCTTGAAAATGAGTCTAAACTTTCAAACTAATATGGTTTTGATTAAAAATATCTACAATAATTTAATTATCATGGTCAAGGCTTGTGCAAGTAGCCTAAGACATCACTAAGCTTGTTCTATAAGTTGATAATGTTCGTCAACAAGGTTTGGGATTTATTGAACATCCAAAGGCAAATCAATCACATATACAATTTATCAAGGTAAGAGATCCAAATACATAGGAAATGTTACAAATAAAATCAAGAACTTAATTTTAAAATTAAAAATCATGCTAAGCCAACAAGAATTAACAAAAGGAAATTTATAAAAAAAGATCCTCTAAATCACCATATGCCTATAATAGAAACAAATTTAAAAGACATAATAATAGAAAATATTGAAAAGCAACATTTAGAAAGGACAATTCAATAGTATGAGGCAACTCCATATCCTCATCCAGATACAAAAAAAGTAAAAATTAACATTCAATTGGTTCAAAATCAAGATGATAATGGTGAGTGGAACAATCTAGGTTCTTATGATTTCCAAGATACTGATAATAAAAAATACTCAAATTCACATCAAATCTCATTTCCATCACAACACATCCATCAAATTCATGAGGGGTCAACATTATTGTTTTTAACATAAGATCATGGTTAGTATCATCTTTCCTTTTATGCATAGCTTATACTTAAAAAACACCAAAACAATATAATATGTTCAAAATAAAAAAACAATAGAATATGTTAAAAATACAAAAACATTCAAATCTTTCTCACAAAATACAAAATTTCAGATTTTATGAATTTCCATGTTTACATTCCTTATATTTTCCAAGTACTATATATGATATCTATATTAGTTTAATTTGATTTATCATAAATATGTGATTCTCTTATTCTCTTCGAGTATTCATAGATTTTTATAGGACTAGGGTCCATCACATAGATCCACATATGTTTTTATCCACCCATTGGATTCACATACATAGTCACACATATTCATCATTGATACATTCACCCATTGGGGACATCATATACACAAATTTTGATTACCAAGTTATATCATTCTATTCTCCATATCACATATTTACCATTGTTTATATCTTGATATTGATCATACTATACTACAAATATTTTTTGTTGACTATTGGTACATTAGCCTCATCTCATATACATCTTTGCTCTTATATGAATTCATACCACATGTTTATGCATACTTTCATTCCAGATTTACTAGTTTAGATTTTATGGTATCTATTTTATTCTACATATATTTGAGGAAATTTGAATATGCCATTTTTATATGGATCTAAGCCAATTCCTTTCATTATGCGTATGCTTTGGATATGTGTCCATGTCCTTGTGTGTACTTCCTTATTGTGTATGCAAACATTTGAACATGTCCTTCTCTATGGATCTACTCTAACCTTGATTGATCTATTTGTATGTGGAAATTTGAACATGTCTTTGTATGTGTTGATTTCTTAGACTTAGTGACATGTCCCCATGTCCCTTGTATTATGGTCCCTTGGCCTACTTTGCATGCCTCATGTTTTTTATGTATGATTTTATGTGTGTTATGTCCATGACACTTGTCTCTTTCTTTTTACAATTACACTCAATTTTTAATGCCATGAAGGACCTCATGTATTATCCCCTTCCTTTTTGGGTGCATTGATGGGCATCATTCCCCTTCTTCAATTAGTTTACATAGACTATACTTTGATTTGATATTCATGTACA
The DNA here is from genome assembly GCA_037957365.1 of Torreya grandis. NCBI lineage: Eukaryota > Viridiplantae > Streptophyta > Pinopsida > Cupressales > Taxaceae > Torreya > Torreya grandis. Next base: position 1,351,672 of record JARHVA010004499.1, read on the forward strand.
TTATTCCATTATTACATATATCTTGAAGACATTGTGAATGCTATATCGAACATACATCATTAATTACCAACTTATTTTCATATTATTTTACATTTAAATATCATGTATACACATTATATTATTTTATAACATAGATATCATATATATTTTTAGTCTAACACACATGATGTAGAGATTTTCATTTGATTAAAATTATTTCATGAGTTCAACAAACTGCCTCAGTATTGATGGAATTCATAGGGGTTTGTCATAGAGATTAGGCCATCTGAGTGAACTAAGAACATAATTTTTATCATATAGGCATAGATCATGGAGCATAGAATAAGGAAAAAATAGTGAAAAAAAGAAAGATGGATCATTTTTAGTTTGATACAAAAAAGTCATAGTAGGACACTAACATGGCATATAGGACACTATCTGGGCATATGGGACTGTGATATTATCTAGTAACCCTAGAAATAGGAAAATCTAGATTGGCTAAAAAGGAACAATAGTTATAGTTTAGGTTTGCACATCATCAGTCACAAATTATCAATTATGCTCATAATATTCTCAATTTTTCATAGAATCATGAAAGTTTACTTAGATTAGAGGCATTATTTGTGGCATGATCACTCCTATTTATGTCTAAGATATTCTCAAATTTATATTACTATAACTCAATCAATAATCTATAAACATAGATACAAAAATTAGGGTCATTTATGTGACACATTATTTCCTTGTGATTAGTTTTAACACCAATATTCTTAGATGGAAATAAGATCCATGTCATTCTCCATGTTATTAATCCATAGACCATTTTCACTTATCTTGTACTAGATTAATGATTTATTCCATCTATATTGGATATAATTATTGATTAGTCCAGGATATACATACCCAAGTGCCCAAAGGGTCCATGAGCCATTTTTCATTTTAGAGTTTTTGAGTGGTCCTAGATCCATCCTATATATATTTAGTTAAATAACTCATCTTAAATTATATATTCATCTACTAAATATAGGTATAAAATGATGGAGTCACAACCTAATTGAATTTTTGAGCCACCTATATAGAAGGGTTGGACAAGACGTTCATTTAATCTAAGTAAAGGGGGTGAGTAATGATGGAGTCAAAATTAGATTGATTTATTGATCCACCCATAAATGTGTATTGATCAATCCATCATCTCAATCCAAGTTATTCACCATTTGATCATCGGCTACACACATGATGACACTAGGTTTTTGCCTTAGTGTACATACCTAGTGAGGTGTAAACATTCCTTCTCTCTCTCTCTCTCTCTCTCTCTCTCTCTCTCTCTCTCTCTCTCTCTCTCTCTCTCTCTCTCTCTCTCTCTCTCTCTCTCTCTCTCTCTCTCTCTCTCTCTCTCTCTCTCTCTCACACACACACACACACACACACACATCTATTTACTTAGTTCTATATTTTCTTTTTATATATCTTAATTAATCATAGATTCATTAATTTTTCATTTTTATGACATGCAATGGAACACATTTTATAGACTTAGATCTAGATTCATGGCCTTCAGCTCATAGACAAATCTAGGTACATTTATTTTCAATTTATTTTAGTCATTTCACTTTTATACATTTATAAAATAGAGGAGGGGCAAGTGTGGTTATTAAAATTAACCATTCATTCCTTAGAGTGTCACTTATTATCAATTTACACTTATTATAACACTTGACCCATCTTAGGGGCCCTTTGATCCACTATTAGTCACATGATAATCACAAATAACACCTAGGCCTATATAACACCACATAATACCCATAATGGCACAATCCCTTAGTTATTTAGTTCATTTCATCCTCTAAAAAGTTATATTTTCATCTCTATGAGAGGATTAGTGTCATCCTAGACCTATTCTTAAGTTACCCTCCCAAGTCATTTTTATCATAACACTATATAAACACTACTTTAACACTCTTACATTCTAGGTGTAATTATCATAGGACAACACACAAAATTACCACTTCATATTAAGGGAAAGGTTCCAATTATTATAATATTATATTAATTTAGGTAAAACATTAAATAATCTATCCCTATCATAGGTATCCATATCTCAAGTGGCCTCTGAGGCATCCTATCACACTTAGTAATTCTAGCATCATTCACACTCAGGAATTCTAGAATTCAATTGTAATTTTCACCATCACTTAGATTGGGATTGATACCCTTTTGAGGTATTAGTATGTAGGTAACTCTGAAAATAATAGGGTGTTGAGTTCATATCCAGCCTACTCCAATAAATCCTTTTTCTCATGATGTTCATTCAAACCCTTACAAGCAGGAAAACCTAGGGTTTTAAGAAGGAAATAAATTTATAAAAAAAATTATTAATCACACAAACTTTAAATTTGTATCATTGCTATAATATGGAATTTTCTTATAAACCCATAAATCATTTATAGGCATTCTAAGTGGGACACTAGTGCACTTCCTTAGACACTAGCTCACCACAATAATATCTAAAGGACAATGTTACTATCTAAGGCTAATTCTAACACCTGGATCTTGTTTCTAATAATTAGACATATAGTCTCACCAATTTTCACTATTTTATTCCTCTTGGAAGTCCTATTCCTAGCTAATTTATTATTTCTCTATCTTCTTTTCCATAGTTAACAAATTAGATAGGTCAATTTTTGTACAAATTAGTCGTTATATTTATTACATATTTTTTCCCTAATTTTTTGTTCTAACCCTTTAACCAAATAGGTTTCTAAACTCCATAATCACCTTAAAATTTAAATCACACTTACATATTCATTTTAATCATTTTTTATCTGGGGAAAAATTTTAAAAAATGACTCTTTTAAAACTAATTCATTAATGTAATGCTTTCATATTTGCTTTGAGTAGTCATGGGTATAAATTCGAAAGTTATTGAAGAATGTCTTTGATTTTGTTTATAATTTTATGGTAGTACTTTAAATAAATTTGAAGTTAAAAATATTCTAGATAATTCTACTCTTTCATTTTTCTATCAATGGAAAATATCACTAAAGTTTGACATTATTCTTGAAACTATGACAATAAAATATCCATCTTGTATGGCTACTAATGAGATTTAAGATCATTATACACTTTTCAAATATTTATAGTAATGAAATGATTTAATAATATCATTTTTTATTTTATGGGGTAATTGTAAGTTTTAACAGGGATCTAAAACCATAAGTTTAACAAGAAATTATAAACTAATAAAAAGAAGCAAAATAGTACCAGGCCACACTAGCTGACCAAACACAAAACTGTAGCAAATTTTCAACAAAAAAAAGACCTAAAAATAACATGACTAAAAAACTAAGAAA
>JARHVA010004499.1:1360000-1447500 GCA_037957365.1 Torreya grandis
AAAAATCTTTGTAAGTTAATTTACACTTGATATACTGACATGTAATCTCTCATATTGATCTCAATGATATAACTAGCACACATCAACTAGTACTCTCACATCACTACTTTCATAAAATAATAACATTCACTATGTTAGCATAAGAATTCATCATAAACATGCCTCAAAGCTTACTTGACATTGTACATTCACAATAACATTTTAAATCAATGAAAAACTTAATGCCAAAACTCAATAATTAATTACATTGGTCAACAATCTCCCCCTTTGTCATTTATGGCAAATATACTCAGAAAACTATGTCAACAACTCTTGATGGCAATCATCTCTCAGACCTGTTTCTTGTCTTTTCTCACCCTTTCTAATCTTGTCTTTTCTCACCTTTTATGATCTTTCTCCCCCTTTGAAATTAATGAGAAATGTCTTCCACAACTATTATCTCTTTTAGAATGAACTTAGATTACAAGCCACTTCAACACATATCAATCTTAGTTAAAGAATTGAATAGGTCCCCCTCAAACCAAGCATCCACCATGCTTCTATTAACATTAGACATCAAGGGTCACCTAAAACTAATGAAATCATACTTTCTCCCTTTAAACTGATACTATCTCTCCAAGACACTATTTGGCACATAACTTTTATAATCTATGGTAACCATTCATGGAAATTTCTCTTAATTAGATCACTTCTTTCATTATTATAAACTTTTTTTCCTTTTTTAGATCATTATCCTAGTTGGTCCATCAAAAACCTCAAAAAATAGAATTCGTGAAGCATCTTGGACATATGATCCCTTTGACAGATTCATACTTCTATTGTGATATCAAAATAAACCACTCTCTTGATAAAAAAACTCAGAGCTACAAAGCTCCCCCTTAGACCAAGCATATCTTCCTTTAAATGAACTAGAAACTTAAGATCACTTACCTTCCTTTTCATGATTGAATAAGATTAAACTCATAATCACACACAAGGCTATTTTATTCTTGAATCCAATTTTATAATTATGGACTCCCCATTTATCTTTATAGATCAACACATGAGTCAATATGATTCTTAATCCATCCTCATCTTCCTTCAAACATCTTAACACCAATGTCCCTTTATAATACATATCAAGCTCAACTAGTTACACAAACATATATAAAAATATTACCTCTCATATACTAACTAACTACACTTTGACCTCATAAATACCAATATAATAATGGATAATAGCTATCTTCATATCCTTTCTTACAACATAGAAAACATGGAATCTTCTAAAAAAACATTATTTGACTGCAACCTCATGCTTTTTCTAAATAAGAATGTCTCCATGAAGCTTAATGTAGCCACCCATTTTCATAGGGAACTAAAACATCATGAACTCAATAGAATACTAGATATTCATACTCTCACAAGGATGGATATTCTTCAATGTCCTTTTGGGCTTGATTGACACTATAGGCTTGATCTCATTATTAAATATTTAATTATCAATGTGAGCTAACAACAGACATTCTTGACTTGATTTCACACCTAAGGCATGCTTTATCTCATCAAGTATTCCACTTGAGCTTGTAGACTGATCATGAATTATCTTTATTATCTTTGGTTTCCATACATTTATTTTCCTTCTTTCTTGCACTCTATTATATCTAAACTCCTATTTTGACATGATGATGTTCTAACTTTATTGGGATATAATATTGAAATGTGTTCTATATTATGACAACTATAATACACCACCTTATACATGTCATTTGACTAATGTGAATTGTGACTCCTTCCATAGTTCTATGAGAACTCATTATTGGAGGGTCTTCTACATTCTCTTCTTCTATGACCAAACTGACTGCATACAAAAAAGTAACCACTAAAATAACTAGCATCATTAGGCTATGTGATAGGTCTTTTCATGTTGACCTTCTTATCTTCAATAGTATTCTCATTGACTTTAGATGCTTTATTTTGGTTTTTTTTGAAATTAAGACCTATCTTGTCATTTGTATACTTTTGACTACTCAAGATATCATCTAAAGCCTTAGTGCTCTTTTCAAATTTCACAAAGCTCTTCACCTTTCTAGATGCTTGATCCAACTCAAATTTTAGATATTCTATTTTAGTTTAATGTCTAATGTAATCTTATTCTTTAGCCTTTATTGTTTCATTGACTACCTCTATCGGTTTCTCAACTTAATTGATGGTCTCATCATACTCTTTGGAAGTGTTTCTCAGCCTTTCCTCAAACAATCCAATCTGATCCTCATAATCCTTAACTAATGACCTTATTCTATGATTATTTCTTCTTTGAAACTTCAAATCATCTAGGTCGCTTACCATCTCTACCTAAATATTAACTTCAGTTTCTCCTTCTTCATTGTCATATTATACTTCTTCATCTGATTCTACATCAACCATAAGGCCTTTACCATTTGAACAATCCTCATTGCTTGATTTTATGGCCATAACCAAGGTTTCATCATTATCATGTTTAGGTTCATTACTGTCATCATCACTTTCAAATGTTCCTAAATCACTTCCATCAGATGAGTTTCCTTCATTGGTATAGAAACTCTTCTTTTTTTGAATGACCCTTTCCCTCATTTTTTTTGAAATCTCTCTTGTTCTTGTTAGACTTATATATTTTTATGTAATTTCCATGATGTTCATCATGTTATTCATCATGATCATATTTATCCTTTTTAGGACACTTGGATTCAAAGTGACCAATCTTTCCACAGCTAAAACATATGAAGGGTAACCTATCCTTATATTTACCTGATCCAAACCTCAACTTCCTAGAAAACATAACTATGAGTTCATCATCATCAACATCTAAACATAACTCCTCCTTGACCTTCATGGAATTTATATTCTTAAATTTGAAAGTAGATTCCTTATTGGGAGGTCTTCATTTAATTTTTATCATATCATATATAGTCAAGATACCATGAATCTCATCCATCTCTAACTTGTCAAAATCTTTCATATATTCTATTGTAGACACCTTAGAGTCAAAATTAGGAGTAAGTGATCTCAAAACCTTTTGGAAAACTTAATTTCACTTCATTCCCCAGTCCTATAATGATATTGACAACTTCATCAATCTTCAATAAGTAGGATGTAATGGTTTCATCTTCATTCATATTCAAGATTTTAAACTATCTTATGTGGGTTTGTAAATTGGCCAACTTCACCTTGGTGTCTCGTTCATAAATGGTCTTCAATTTTTCCCATGTATGTTTGGTTGATACATAATGCATTACCTTTACAATCTCTACCTTTGATAGGCCATAAAGAATGGAATTCATTGCCTTTAAGTTATTTTTACTAGCCTTATTACGTTCTGCATTTGTTGGTGGAATATGAGGTGCAATATAGCCATCCACAACTAATTACCAAATATCATGTCCTTGTGACATCAAATGTATATTCATTTTTAAATTCAAAAAGGCATATTTATATCCATTAAGCAATAGAGCCTTACTAGTATAGAAACCACCTTGAGCTTGTTGACTAGTCATCCTTGCTTCTTAGGATCTCATTTAGGATTTTAGACCTTATTTAAATTACCAGGCTCTAATACCAATTTTTTAAAGCAAAATTAATGAGATGGGGGTGAATAAATATTAAAAATAATTCATTCAATTCCATTTAAACATACATGGAGCATTCTAATAAGTATGTACATCTATGAAGCATAAGCATCAAATCATAAGAACATGAAACACATGAACACAACATATACATGAGAAACCCTTAAAGGGAAGAAAATAAAAATATGATGAAAATTTAATATATTCCCATAATACAAATACCAATCTTTAGTGAATCACCAACTCTAGATGGAGCACCAACCCCAACTAGCCAAACACTAACTCAGCTAGGCTTTAACAAGCATCCACTTGCTAGGATGAACCAAACCCCTAGATGCCTCAACACTAAATTATCCACCTAAAACACTTTATCACCTTATAAAAACCTTTTTTTATCATATAATACATTATTATCTTCTTTTTTATCTCTTCACACACTTATATCCCTCTCAAACTAGACTCTAGCCTTCTTTGCTCAACTAGCCCTCTTTACAAATTGATTAGATCTTATGACCTTGATCATCATATGAATAAATTATTTATATATTAATTACATTTATTTTATGTCCTTAATGACCTATTTATTCTCACAAATGATCTATATCATTCTCTTATAATCCACATTCTCTAAGCACTCAAATAGGCCTACTTAGCCTTGTTTTTATACAAGACACTTGATCATATCATTTTTAGTTAGCCACAAACTTATATTATTAGGTATTAAATTTAATAGGTCTTATAATATTATAATAAAATTATTAAAACATAAATCAATAAATATATTAGGCTGGCCATAGCTCAATTATCCCTTACTCCTCTTTTAGGTCTTATAGAGACCTAATAGGCCTTTTTTAACAATATGTTACCCTTTGATCTTATTGAATTATATTTAAAAAACTCACATAGAGAGAAAAAATCATATTCCAATCTTATATATCATATAAAAAATTTATTAGGTCCACAACACCTTTTAAGTCCAATCACCATTTGAACCCTTTCACAAATCACTATTCACAATATGCCTGTGTATACATAGAAAATTTGTCTTGAAAAAATGACACATAAACAAACTTTTGAAAAAAAACCATGGAAAAACATCACATTATAAAAAACTCATGACCTCAAGGTCATCACAAACTTCATCAAATGCTTCAACTTAGAGTATACAGGCTTAAATTCTTCTATATAAGATGCTCACTCAGAACTTCCAACTAAATTTAAAACACAGTCAAGGAAAAAAGAACTTTTGACACCTAATTTAATGGATTAAATGGATTTAAATTCATGAAAAATATATTATAACATATTCAAATCAACATTCATAAGAATTAGTACATGTACTAATGGCAATTATTGGTCTTGTGGACTAATTTGTTGACCTTTTCTCTCACAAACTCCACTCAGCTAGATAAGCCATTTTAGCTTCAATGTTCCAACCTATTACACTAAATTTAAATCCTATAAAAAACATGTATAGATTATTCAAGTCCTAAATAAAATCATAATTCACTTGAATCCATCATTCTTACATGAAAACACATCAGGAATCATCATCTCACTTCTACCTAATTTTCTTACTGTCTACACCATTAGGTCTATTAGGATCACCAAATTTGCACACCTGATATTTATAACCTATACAAAAACAATAATGGATAACAACTACAAGTCTCACAATTTCACCTTTATCTACTTATCAACTTTGACCCATTTAACTTTGTCTGCTACAATAAATCTTTGAAAAATAAGCACTTTTCTATAGGGTCTACTCACTCACCTAGAAACTAATCACACATGGATAATCCTAGGAGATTTTCATATAACCTCAAATAAATTATCTATCCAAATAAAACAATTTTGAGCTCTTTAGAATAATATCTTCAACATTAAGTCATTGTTAAGGTTCTTTGAGGGTTTAGACAAACTTTGAATCTTAACGATCATTCATAAAGCTTAACTCCCCATTCCAAAAACCAATTCTTGGAAATTTTATATATGACCATTCCTCATATACCATGATTATATTATATATGAAAATTTTTCATCTACCAAAAATCACTTGAAAAAACCTTCTCGGATAGACAACTCTTCATTCTATGTACTCGAGAGTTGTTAAAATGCTCTTTCAAGCCTTTTCTTGCAAACTATGACCTAAAACTTTATGCACAATATTATAAAAATTGAGTAAAATTTTTTAATGCTAATTTTCTCATCTTTGTTATGTAAACTGATCTTGATACCCCATCTAACCACCATCTCTCTTTTTGATTTCTAGGCCTTGACCTTCAAGTCACATTAGGTCTTGAAACTAACCTTCTAGATATTGTCCAAGCTCTTATCACATCATGTATATACCATTAAATATATTATAATGATTAAATATTATAATTTATTCCTTATATATCTTGCCAACATCTCATGATGCCTCATTAGGCTAAGTATGATCTAGAACTTGTCTAGTTTTAGACTTGGACTGAAGTACTTACCCCTATAGACTTCACTTTGAAACTCTCTTAAGTGATCCAATGCCTATTATGTATGATCAATCAACCTTATACAATTAATATTATTAAGATCTTAAATTACACATATTTGTAGCTTCAATAGAGCATCTTTGTAGCTAATTATAGATCTTTAGAGCTAAGATTATAATCATTTTCAAAGTCCTAAACACCTCATGTATAAAATCAAACAAACTCTTTCATGCTAAAATACTATCAAGCATTATTTAGAGCATTCACATCTTTGTATCACATTCAGTGCATCTTTATAACTATTTACATAGATCTTCAGAGCATACAAATTCTTCTTTAGAGCTCACTCATTTCATAATACTGCCTGCACATAATATCTTACAAGGTATAAACAAATATTTGAAAGTTAATTGGCACTCGACATAATAACATGTACTCACTCATGCTAATATTAATGATATAAATATTTATAGCTCACTCATCTCATCATGCTACATACACATACCATCTCACAAGGTTTAGAAAAATATTTGCAAGTTACTTGACATTTGACATACTGACATGTACTCAGTCATGTTGATATTAATGATATAACTAACACACATCATCTAATACTCTCACATCATTGCTTTCATACAAAAACAAGACTCACTATACTATCATAAGAAATCATCATACACATGACTCAAAGCTTACGTTACCATGCACCTTCACAAGAATATTGTATATCAATGACAACATTAATGCCAAAACTTAACAATCAATGACAATGCTCAATAATTTAATAATTCCACCCCAATTACCACTAGTCATGTCATTTTCTTCATTTTGATGGAATGTTCAATGACTCTATTATTCCACCCACTCCCTCATATGGGAATCAAGGTCTTATGGATTACCCTTTGTGGTATGAACTATTCATATTAATTATTTTTTCATTATTTGAAATTATGTTACTGTGCCTATGTCTCTCAATGCCTTCTCAAACAAGAGAAAATTGTAGACACTTAATTTTGACTACTTTTATGCCTAAACTAGGATTCAGTTTAATTTCTATCAAAAAACATATTCAAATCCTATAAATCACCTAAGTTACCCAAATTCATTCATGTAATGGATTTAATTATCTAGAAACATGATGAGGATAGATTATTTAGTGTATTACCCTGTATGTATTAGTATCCTAGTTCAGTTATAACACTAGTAAAATTATGACCTAATAATTTGACACTTTTGGCTTATCAAGATATTAATTAAAGACATTTAAAATAATTTCAAAAATTTAAAAATAATTAAACAATACTAATTATATTAAAAATCATAATTTTCTTTCCTAAATAAAAAAATTCCAAATCAAATTAGTGAACTTTATTTACCAAAAAAAGGAATTTTTAGCCAAGTATGAATTAAAAGGTAAAATGAGATAATAAAGTGATTTATTGTATCCTAAATATTCAAAATTATAAGTCACACATGACAAATATCTAAAGTGGTTTATCAAGCCTTATAAATATATTAAATTGACGTGTTAAGATTTCATGAGTGTTTTAACCCAACCCTAGGTTAGACTAACTCAACCTAGGTTAATTTAAACCCAAACCAAATTAGAATTTAGCCTAGCCTCCCTAGGGTTAAAATTATTTATTTGAACTATAAATACAATTTACCACACTATATGCCAATAAGCTTTTATGTGTAAGGTTATTGTACTATAATACCTTCTTAAATCTTTTAAGAGTAGTGTTATAATGCCCAATTTATGCCAAGATTCACACCAAGCCACAAGTGAATATTGGAGAGATTCCACCACCATGGAAGAGTATTGATATAAGACTCAAATCATCATAGTTTGAATTTGTACATTATAATTCCAATAAGTAACATCAAATTAAATAAAGGAGGTAAGAAATTTTTATTGTCTTCATCTCTATTTTGTGATCTTGATTAATGTGTTATGTTATCCCTAGTTTTTAGGCAAGAGTTTTTAGTCCTAGTTTATTATTATGCTTGATTATTTCTCATTTGGACTAATAAGTGACTAATCTACATATTGTTTACTCTTCGAACAACTAAAGTATAGAGGCAACTTAAGGCAAAACACCCTAACTAGGTAACGACCAGTTGCAAAAGAAGTAGGGATGAAATGAACCCATATTTTATGCCAAAGACATATTCAAAGGTCCTAGGTTAGACTTATTTTCTATGTACAATGTCTCAATGTGAAGGACTATGTTTGTGCATGGCCAAGTTGAATTGGGCATGACTATAGGTGGGTGGGCCTAGGTGAAATAACCTAAACTCCCCCATTATTGTTTTTATATAAATTTTCACTTTTGGGGAAAATTGGGAATTTTTTTTAAGTTTCTAATACTTTATGAAGAAAATAATTTATTTTTTAAAGTCCTATGTCAAATTTATTTTCTATGTCAAATACATCAAGGTGAAGGACTGAGTTTGTGCATGGCCAAGCTAAATTGGGCATGACTATAGGTAGTTGGGCCTAGGTGTAACAACACAAACTCCCCCATTATTATTTTTATATAAATTTTCACTTTTGGGTAAAATTTGGGAAAATTTTGTATGTTTCTAATACTTTATTAAAAAAAAAATTATTTTTTAAAGTCCATGTAAAATTTACAATTTTTTTTCCTTTGGGTTTCTAAGGAGCCAAAAATCCATTTGGAATCCTACTGACTTAAATGTACACACTAGGTAAACACTTTGACCTTAAAAGATATTTTATTCAACCTAAAAATAAATCTAGTATATTTCTAATGTTTTCCTAAATATTTTAAAAAAATCCTTAAAATATGTTTTTAAGGGTCTACAAGAGAACCTAGGGAGGCCTCCTTCACCTAAAAAATGTATGCAACTCTTCCACTCTCTTCCCTAGATTACTTAACTTTTGTCATTTAAGATACACCTACATAATATATATCAAATTTGAATAACTCATATATAAAGGAAATTTATAAAAGCATTTAACTCATAATGAACCTTAGTTGTTGATTAGAAGAGAAAACTAAAACTAGCTACCTATTATTGTGAATAGGAAGAGCAAGATGGTTTCCATGGAAATATAAACCTATTTAATTAGTGGTGAAGGAAAGGAAAAATTTGTAACATGAAATATTAATTCTACCCCTATTTACTCTCACCCATTTTGTAAGGCCTTATTTTTCATAATGCTTATCTTTGACAAAGAAGACTATGAAACCATGACTTATATGTTCTAATTATGGAATTATGTTATTAAGTCATATCCATATGAGACATTAAAGGATTTCATGAAGGCTCTCATATGTTGAGAACCATGAAAGAACCTATTATCAATCATGTTTTGATTTCTTACTTATGAAAGGATAATGCTTAAATTTATTTATTTATATGTTTATTTATGAAACTTCATTGTGTCTAGGATATATATTGACTTAAATCATGTTGAATCATTGCTTATAATATTATGAAAGGGTTAATACTTATGTATTGAATCATATGAAATTATCAAGTATGTTGATATTCCATGAATGATTGGCTATTATTAACTGATTAAAATTGCCTTGTTTGATTAAATTTCATATCTTTAAAGGACTATTAGGTTAGAGGAATTTTATGTGTACATCAAGTGTGTATGAACAATAAAAAGGCCAATGAAGGAAAGATACTATGCTAAGTATGGCTATATAACTTAAACAACTTTAACCCTTCTTAGACTCATTATCACTTGCCTAGTCTACCATATAGTAGATGTAATGCTTGATTAGACAACTAACCTTTAAGCCTAATTAGTGGAACTTGTTGTCATATGACCTAAAGATCTAATATCCACTATCTAGAATGTATAGTGGTCAATTAAAAAATCTTAATTTAATTTCCTTGGTACTAGGATAAAGTGGGAAAAGAGGTAAGTGAGTCTTGGAAGTAATTTTAGGAGAATGCAAAGCTTCCTTGCACCTTAATAAAACATGGTAAAGAATGTCCCTTAATAAGGCATGGGTTGATAACTCTTTGGTGGTTGATAGATTCTAGGATGTATATATGTAGGATTTGATTTCCCTTAGGTTATGTATTTTTTTACAAATTGGAAAATAATTAATATTATCATAGGAGAAGAAAAAGTAGCAAATAGGAATAGCTAGTTAAGAGAGCCAAGTCTAGACAACTAGATGATAGTACCTAGGTAGTCTAGAAATTAATAGGCGGGATTCCTTATAACATATGTTTATACTATTAATTTATAATTAAAGTACTATATTAATTTTTTGATTATATTAATTTTAGGGGAATAAGACCACTTGGTTCATTCTACATATTTTATTGTTTACCCATGGTTGAGCATTAGATGCCATGTAGTGAGTGCCCATTTGAGGGCCTTGGAGAGACTATGTCTCCTTAATTTGAATGAAATGATTCTAGTTTCTTGTTTTATTTCTTTCCTAAAGGATAATAATACCATTTTTTATATTCTTCTTATCTTATTTTTTTTACATGGTTGTGCATTAGTTGTCATGTAGTTCTTTGCCTAGTTGATGGTGATGGAGAGGTTATGTTCCTCCAACCTTGATTTGGATGTTCAAATTTTTATTGAAGAGTATTGTATGTTGTGACATATCACAGTGGTTATATATGAGTATAATTTTCATAATGGAAGAAAAACATCCCTCCTATTTTAGGCATGGTGATAGAATGATTGACCCTCCTATGAATGTCATGGTGGAAGATGTTAATCCTTCTCATGATGAGACCTAGCGATAGATTACTTAACCCTCCCATGAATATTGAAAGGAATTAATTGAGTTATATATTCTCTTGATAAACTAATATTTTGGTAGGTCTTGTTATCTTATAATCCCTTGTTTATTAATATTATATTTATGAATGTTTTACTTCACTTGAATGATTGTTTGCTTGTCCTCAAGATTAGGAGTCTCTTTGGCTAATAATTAGGAATAATATTGTAGGTGTTGCATGGTAATTACCTTATGTTAAGATACCCTTAATTTAATATTTATCTTTTCCTTTACCAAGTAATATAAACATGCTCATATATTTGAGTCTTGAGCTCAAGGGTGTCTAGAGTTGCATCTTGATGATGACAAAAGGTTAGGCAGTAATCCTTCCTTATAATGGCCAATAGATGTTCAAGAGTGGATTTTGAATGCCATTGAAGAATACTTGGTTCTTATATACTAGATCTGATAAAAATATGTATCTCACTTATGATAAAATATTAATGAATTAGATGTATTACTAATGTTGTAATAGCTAGTTTGCTTACAATATTCTTGTTAAAAAAAGGGTTTGGATAGTACTCAAACTATGGACTAAAATATCCATTTCCTATTATTGAAACCTCAATATTAAAATTGAGAGGTTATTTCTATGAATTATTGATTTATAGGATCTCTAGAAGAGTCGTGTATGCATCAATCTCCTTAACCATTGAGACACTTTCAAATAAATATACATATTGATTTTCTTATTTACATATTTATCATGAGTGACTGGTCTAATAAACATTATGAATTTTTTTTATCAAAATGAGAAGATTTAAAGGAATTAAACATATCTATAAATGATGGAGTTTAGATAAATAACTATGGGATTTTTATTGGGAATAATAATTGAGCTTGTTAATATTAATTAAACACTGACATTTTCTGGTATGACTATACTAATCATGAATAAAGACTTATGTTGTATTTGTGTTGAACCCTTTTATAAAATGAGCCATGTCCAATTATGACCATTTTTATTTAGATTCTTGAGAAGTATTTGTTATGTAAAGGAAGCCTTATGTCTTTTTTAATAATAATTGGTGAGTTATTTAATTATATATCTATTGAAAACAATTTATTTTTTATGCATAGGTCTCTCCTCCAAATATGTATGGTTTAATTATTGAATCAAGATTTTTCTAGGATGATTTGAATACATAGGCTAAATCTATGGACTATTATTTGGAAAAAAAATAATAAATATTTCATGAAACTTTGATGTTGTTGTGGATTAGATAGATGCTTGTGAAATAATCCATTAGGAATTTATAGTGGATTTGCTACCTATTTTATGTCTTCTCATTAAATTTTTCATTTAATAAAAATCATGAAGTTTTATTAATCTTAGATATTTGATGTGATTTTTATCGAGCAATTTCTTTAGAGACATTAGCATGAACAAAATTGCCTTGTGTTCATTTGATAAGTTGACTAAAATAATGAGTTTATTGGTTTATAATCATGTTCTTTTCTCTAAGAAAACTATGTTCCTTTCTGGAATCAATACCAATAACATAAGTATGTATATTTTACCTCAATTTATTTCCAATTATAGATCCATATCTATGTTTTCTCTAGATAATGGCTTAGCTAATTACTAATCTCTTGATGGATTTTTACCTTAGTCATTTCCTTCTCAATTAATTTGGTGTTTGGCCTTAGCCACTTTTACTTTAGGGTTTATTTTATATTTTGCATTAGACAAATTTTGGTCCTTTTTATAGTTGGTTAGATGAATCCATGTGGCATCATACTAGAAGCTAAAAGGATTAGCTAGAAGGTGAAGCCTCTAATGCCCCAGAGTTTTATGGAATTACCAAGTGGTATCATCTAAGGGTGTAGAAACTTAGAGATATTATGTCATTGGGGTTAATACCCCAATGCCTTCAAATTATGAATATCCTAGTAGGCCAATGTTTTGAATTTTTATGACTTTGATTTCAAGGCCCTTTGCTTTGATTTTTAATTAGTCAATTTTTATGACTTTTATGAGTGGTTAAAAAAAAGCCACATGTCACCATCCCACTAACTTGAGAGTGATAATAGTATGGTCAGATTTATGGTCAATATTAGGATAGAGGGATGTTGCCATGTGGCATCATCTTGGTAACATAAAAACTCTAAGAGGACTATGTAAAGTATAAATCTCTTAGGGTAATGGGTGAGTGGGATGTTACCACATGGTATCATCTTAGTAACCCACAAACCTAGAGATGACTACATTGGGTACTTGTAAGGCCTAAATCATGAAAGGAGTATCCAATTGGGGATAATACCTTGATACCTCCAAATGTTTGATGATTTAGTTAATTTCCATGTTGAAGTGCCTAATGTATAAGAAGTTTAGGTTTGAGTAGACCTGAGGTAGACACATGGAACTCATTAACTTAAGTAACTACAAAGTAAGAATTTGATGGTTATCTTCATGTCATTAAAATAGATCCTATTAAATGAAATATCATGAAATAATCCTAAGTTATGGCTAAATGAATTAGGATTCCAAATTATTGTCTTGCATCTATTAAAGTGTCATGGTAGTAGTAGTTATGTTTTGTGTGATTGATTGGATATTTACATATATTCGTGATCGTAACTTTTATGTTTGATATTATAATATGTCATTATTATCTTTTAGGATAAAAATGGACATCACATTTTGGTATCAGATTTTGGGTTGCATCACTTGGATATCTAGGTAATTTTAATTGCTTTTAGATTTCTAGTTTCTCCATGATTTTTGATTTTCTTCCTGTTGACATGTATAATGAGAGGTTGGCATTGAGAACATCATGGTGATGATCCCCTTGATCATGTTCCTTCCATTTAGCTGATATTGAATTAAATATGACCAAAATGCCTCTTAGTCATGTAACAGATGAAGGATGTTGTATAAGACAAATTATTTATAGTTCAACATGAAGCAGAAGGGCACTCTCCATGACATTCTATGGATAAATAATCAATTAAAAGATAAAGGGAGAGGTATATAAGTTCCCCATCACTATTCTTAGGATAAAATAGGTGAATGACATCACCATGTTGAGTTATGAGATATAAGAGACTTAAACCATCCTCATAGACCTACTTTTAGTGACCTAGTTAAGGATTTTATCAGGATACATCCTCATACTTTTGATGGGACTTAAGAAGAATTTGAAGTATAATCTTAATTGGAAATCATGAGAGTATGATTCACCTTATATGATTTTGATTCCAATAGGAAGGCATATTTGGGAACCCATTTCTTCATAGATGCATCCAAGATGTGGTGGGAAGGTGAGGATAAGAAATTCCACTTGACACTAGCATTCCTCACTTGGGAATTATTTGAGGATAATTTTAGATAATGTTACCTCTCCCTGATATATGTTCAAAAAAAATTATAAAAATTCCCTAAACTTTGGTAGTTAAGTGGAATTTTAGCATAATATGAGTGTCATTTTCTAGAATTTATGAGATATGTGAAAGGTTATATAAATGAGACAATCCAAGTGAATAATCTCATTACAGGACTAAATTTGAAACTGGCTAGTGTAATGAAATTTTTATCTTCCACAACCTTATTAATAGCTATTGAAAAGGCCTAATTACTTTAGGAGTCTTATGGAAATACTCATGATGCATGAGTAAAGTCTTGTGGAAAATTTCAATCTCAACATGACTCAAGGTTGTAAAGTGCACAACATGCACCTATGGGAGGTTGGAAGGAAAATAAAACAAATTTTAGGCCCCCTCAACAAAATAAATATAGGAGTAACCATTATATCAATAGATAGAGAAGGAATTCATTGGGTCAACACCACTAAATATAAAGTAATCTTAGACCTTAGGAGTATTAGCAGTCTAGGACTGTATGAATCTAATATTCTAAGCAAGAAAGACCATCAGGGTCAACTACGTCCATCAAACCTAGAAAAATTATATATCCTTCAAGGCAAGATAAATTGAAGCATGCTTGTTTCATGTATGGATATACAAATAAATTTGAATTATATTGTCCTCTTAGACCATCAATTTCTAGTAGGTATAAGGCCCTAATGTTGGAGTAGATATTAGGTAATGTGGGTCAAGGGCATAGGATTTATGTTATGGTGGATGACCACGAACATAAGCACTAGGAAACAGTCATAGATACCATAGGTATGATTGAAGGAATTTCAATTTAATTTTTATTTATTCATAGACTCATTTATATATCCTTCTATTATGGACTATTGTGGTTAGTAGCTATTAAGCAGTTATAAAGTTGGGCAGTTGAGTTGGCATATGGGGCCAAGATGTACATTATCTCCCTAGTGAATGATTGTGTATTATATCTTGGTTTATTATGAACTATAGTGGGATTTCACATTATTCTCTTTATAACCTAGGATGTCATCTTGGGTATGGATTGGCTTATGAATCATAAAGCCAAGTTAGATTGGCATGACAAGGTTATTGAGTGTGAAGATGACCTTGGGATAGTTATGGTTTTATTGGGAGTCAAGAGACCTATTTCCATCCATGTGATCATTGCAATTCAACTCAAGAATAATATAAGGAAAGTCTATCAATTTTTTTCTACCATGGTAAGTGATAGGTCAAATGAGTCAAAGAAGGCTTCTTTAGATGTCCATATAGTTTTGTGGGAATTTCCTAATGTGATTCTCTATGGATTTTTAGGAATGCCTCCTCCATGGGAAATTTATTTTCATATTTACTTAATACCTAGGGCTGAGCCCATATGTAAAGCACCATATAGAATGACCACCCCAAAGTTGTGTGAACTCAAGTTTTAGCTTGATAAACTCTTGGAGAAAGGATTGATTCATCTTAGTGTGTCTCCATGAGGAGAAACAATCATCTTTGTGAACAATAAGGATGGATCCCTTCAATTTTGCATTGATTATTGATAATTAAATAAGGTAAAAATTAAGAATTATTATCCCTTACCTATAATTACTAATTTTTTTGATCAAATGTAGGGAGACAAAGTGTTTTCCAATATTGATTTTAAATATGGATACCATTAGTTGTGTATCAAAGAGATTGATATTCATAAGAATAAATTTTAAACATGATATGGTCATTATGAATTTGTATTTGTACCATTTAGGTTGACTAATGCTCCAAGAGTATTAATGAGTCTAGTGAATGGAGTGTTTCTCTCCCTTTTTGATTGATTCATGTTTGTCTTTCTTGATGACATTATCATCTATTCACATAATGAATAGGATCATGAGGACCATTTGAGGTAGAACCTACAAGTTTTAATAGAAAATAGATTGTTTAAAAATTTCTAGAAGTGTGCATTCGCATAGTCTGAAGTACAATATCTTGGGTAAATATTTTTGATAAAAGGAATATATATATGTATATTTAAAAGATTAATTCCATTATGGAATGGATAATATCCTCTAACATTTCATAAGTTCACAAATCCATGGGATTGGTAGGATATTATAGTTTTTTTTTTGATAATTTATCTCACATTATAAATCCCATCACTTAAATTCAAAAAAAGGGGAAAATGTTTGTTCAAATAGCAAGGTGTGAAGAAGATTTTCAAATGTTGAAAGAGTGACTCATAATTGCAACAATTTTGGCTATGCCTAATCCTATGAGATAATTCCTTATTTACATTGTGTTAAGCATGGAATATACTGAGAGAGGGGGGCTAAATCAGTATATTATATATCTTATAAATCTTTCCTTTAACCAAATTCCACTTAATCAAACATTCAAGATATGTAATAAAACTCAAACAATAAACATTGCACAAGACAGAGAGAGACACCAGATATAACATGGAAACCCAATGTGGGAAAAACCACAGAGAATCAATCCCAAATATATTCATGAGAATAACCCCACAGAAGCACCATACCCCTTTACCATGTACAAACCTCAGCTATAATTCATGAGCACCAACCCACAGGAGCTTCAAACCCCTTTGCCGAGCACCAACCCAGCACCGATTCTTGAGCACCAACCCACAGGAGCACTAACCCCTTTGCCAAGCACCAACCTAGAAACAATTCATGAGCACCAACCCATAGGAGCACCAACCCATTTGCTGAGCACCAACCCAACAACAATTCATGAGCATTGTTGTCTCCCAAAAATAATAGTCATTTTTGGAACAACATTTGAATTATTTTGGTTTTACAAACCAAAATAATATCTTCCATTTTCAAAAAATTTCTTAGATATTTAGATTTCTCATTTTTAGAGCTTCTCAAAAAATCTACGAATTCTGTAGGCTTAAATCTACAGACTGTGCAGGAAAAGGAAAATCTACGGACTGTGCAGGAAAAGGAAAATCTACGGAGTCTATAGGTAGGTTCATTTTGATATAGTTTCAAAGACTTTTGTAGGGGATTTTCAGTCAAAAGAATTGATTTTCAACATTTGTTCATTTTTTGGGATTGGTTCAAAGCCTTGGTTTAACTGATTAGTTCAATGTCAAAGTTCATCCAATGGTTCATCTACTTTTTGGTTCAAAAGGGACTTGACGTGCTTCATTGAACCATTGAACCAGTTCAACTAATGGTTCATTGGCTAAGTTCAAAGGGTTGGTTCAATGCAAAAAGAGACTTTTCTAAAGGACAAGTGCCCTTGTGGAGGGCACTTAATCAAGAAAATCACCTTTTTGGAGGATCATTTTTCTAAGAAGCCAAAAGGTAATTCTTTCGGATTTGTCTAAGGCATTTTAAAAAATTTTGATTAAAGACTTCATTCTTTCAAATTTTTGTCTGAAGGAATTCCTTCAGACAAAAAGTCTAAAAGAATTCCAAATGGCCAAAGACCCTAAAGAAATTTTCAAAGATTTGTTCGGCGAAACAAATTTTCGTGGACATTTTGTCCACGGGAATTTTACCCAAACATTTTGTCCACGGGAATTTTACTTGAACATTTTGTTTGCAAGAATTTTCTATGGGGATTGCTAAACCAAAAGCCTAGAAAAATATTTGTCTGCAAGGATTACTAAAGCTAAAAAGGCTGCCGAAGGACCCTGAAGGGCAAGTGCCCTTGTGGGGGACTCTCAGTAGCCAAAATAAAGGGCTCGACAAGGATCATTGTTCAAGGCCCAAATGGGTATGTCCAATTCAAAAAAGTACTAAGTAGAAAACCAAAAGTTGAAAGAAGACCAAGAGGTGACGCCCACAAAGACGTCAAATTCAGCATAGTTGACTAGCCATTGGAAGCATATTGACAGGCATGTAAACGTCAATTTTAAAGATAGTAAAATAGCCTTTGATTTACAGACCCAAATGCATTTCCAAAATTCAAAACAAAAAATAGCTAAAAGTGAGGATAGGTAGAACAATGGATGGATACAGGGCTCACTTCAATTAATCTAGAAAGGAGGAACGATGAAGACAAGATCAGATTGACAGTTGGACATTGAAAGTTGTAATCTTTCAATTGCGTAGCCTGTTCATCTACATTGAAAAGATCAAATGAGTAAAAGGCCCCAAAGTTCTAGCTAATCTTCCTAACATTTCCCAATGCATCATGATGTATTTTGTTCCCAAGTCCTTTTTGAAATGGCTATATAAGGGACTTTCTTTCATTGTAAAAGGATCTTCTTTTTGACAATCTAAATGAAACTCTACCAAAATTGAGAAGCATCATTGAGACTTTATGCTCAGTCTATTGATCATATTCTATTAATGAAAAAAAGGGACTTTTTCAGACTTTATGCTATGATATCTTTTCTATTTCATTAATTTTATAAGCAAGATTAGTAAATTAGTCAGGAAGGTGTCCTGAAGAATCAACTATGGACAGACTTTGTGCTTCCATAAGCTGCCTTCAGTGTGTTTTCATTATATTACTGGGTAAAGGACTTTGAGAAGACTTTGAACTTTCATTGCCCTTTGTATATCACTCTTGAGTATTTCAGGTACAGACTTTGTGTTGTGTCTTGATTTGCTAGTTACCATACTTTCAGTCATATTCTGCTTTTATTTCCAAGAGTATTCTTGTGGCTGGTTAAATAGTTCTTCTAAAAGAAGAGGAGTGTTGTCTATCATTCTCTTTATTTTTTCCTTTGTTTTGTATACATCATCTCTGAAGAAAGAGAGATGGATGTCTGGTCCTACCCTTGAGTATTATTTTTTGTTTATACATATACATAGCATATTCATAGGGAACCTCCCCTTGATGAGAGGAGAGAGTAGTCTCCTTTTGATGTGATAAACTTACACATTAGGATGACTAATATTCTTGCTTTGGTTGATAAGACCTATTTTGTTTACCAATACCCTGATAGACAAAATATTCAACCAATAGTTTTTGGCGACTCTGCTGGGGAATACCCATTATCCATTTATAGTCTATCCATTCCATTCACCTCTACACCAATCAGGAAAGAATGCACAATTTAAAGCCTCAAGCTTTAACTAAAGCAAAGTTAAATCTTTTCCATTTTTGTTTTACAATCTGGCAAATTCAAGGTATACACAAAGCCAAAGGGTTAAAGGTGTCATTGATCCTGTGTTTGAGCTGGTACAGCAAAGTGATTTTGATTTGTTTCCTTCACCATCTTGTCTCCAACAAACCAAGAGCTACCCTCCTACTAAAGCCAGATCTCCATTACCAGATGAAGTATCCACTTCTACTATTGATAAAGTTGTGCCTATAATTACCCCTTTGAGATTTGTTATCCCTCCTTTTCAGTATCCTATAATAGTAGTTAAAGGCCCCTGGGGTAATGCTTTTGGTCCTCTCAATCTTACTCCTCTACATGAGCTTCCAGATAGTTCTAGGAAGAATTTTCCTAAATTCTACAGAGATGGAAAATTTCATCCTGATGAACACATTGCAGCATTCAGTATAGCTTGTGGAGTAATCAGAGTAGAGTTTGAAGATGTAGCTATCAAATTTTTTGTTGAAACACTACAAGGTCTTACTGTAGATTGGTTTTACCATCTACAGGCTCGATCTGTGATTGATTGGAATACTTTGAAAGCTAAGTTTGAAGCCAGATTCAAACCTATAGAAGATGCACATACACTTCTGGCTCAACTTACACAAATGAAAAAAGAGCCACATAATCGTATGAGAGACTTCATAGCTAAGTTTGACAAGTTGAGAAATAGAATTCCTATGATTGCCAGATCTATAGCTAAGAATGTCAAATGCTTTTTCATTAATTCTCAGCTACCTGAAGTCAGTTTCCTCTTGAGATGTGTTAGCCAAATAGATCTCGATACAGCTAAACTTTTGGCCACTAAAGTAGAAGATGATCTCATCTTAAAAAGAAAAATAAGAAGAGATCCCAATAGAAATAGAGCTTCATCATCTTCTAAATTTGCATCTACAAGCACCATAAATCCAATGGTGCAAAAATTAGCAAATGAGCTCCTTGCCCTCAAAAAGCAAATGGCTCAAGGAATGTCTTTTGCTCCTACATACAGAAGAACATTCCCAAATCAGTCATATCAGTGTAATGTTTCTAGAAACCAAGGACAAAAAAATCTCCTTCCTCCCCCACAAGGGAAACTTGCTCTAGAAGCTCCTCCAACTAATTTAGAAATGGGATATATTGAAACATAATCAAAATTTTCTTATCGACCTGAATTAAATCAAGAAATGACACTGATATCATTGAAGATAGTAAAAAAGTATCAATTGGTGACTCCCACATTGGTTTCTTGAATTATCAAGATGAACCCGAAAGCAAAGGAGAAGCTTTAGATGGATCATATGTAGTGTTTATTAGGTCTAAGAATCAATTAGCCCAGCAGGCTAATAAAGAAAAGATAGAAGAACAACCACAGCCAACAGTCACAATTATCAAGCGTGGAATAGCTCTGCCCTTTCAACCAAAAGATCTGGTCATTACTCAAAAGATAAATACATCTATTGTGCCTTCCCCTTCTAGTTCTAATTTGCAAACCAACCCACCTCCCATCCCTTTGAAATCACCTTCCTCCCCCACAAGGGAAACTTGCTCTGGAAGCTCCTCCAACTAATTCAGCAATGGGATATATTGAAACAGAATAAAAATTTTCTTATCGACCTGAATTAAATCAAGAAAATGACACTGATATCATTGAAGATAGTCAAAAAGAATCAGTTGGTGACTCCCACATTGGTTTCTTGAATTATCAAGATGAACCCGAAAGCAAAGGAGAAGCTTTAGATGGATCATATGCAGTGTTTACTAGGTCTAAGAATCAATTAGCCTAGTAGGCTAATAAAGAAAAGATAGAAGAACAACCACAGCCAACAGTCACAATTGTCAAGCGTGGAATAGCTTTGCCCTTTCAACCAAAAGATCTAGTCATTACTCAAAAGATAAATACATCTATTGTGCCTTCCCCTTCTAGTTCTAATTTGCAAACCAACCCACCTCCCATCCCTTTGAAAACTCAAAAAGCTGAAGTGCCTTTTTCTATACCTAGCTCGATTCAGTCATTTGACATAATTGATCATGTCAAGAAGACAAAAATATAGATGTCTAAATTTGAGTACTTGTAGTCCAATCCAGATCAACTAAACAAGCTGGTCCAATATGTTAAAAATCAGACCGTCCTTGTAGGACAAAAGGCCAAAAAAGTAACTTTTGATTCTTCAATGAATATGCATATTCCAAATAATTTGATTATAACTCCTCCAGCTGCTTCTGGAAAAATAGAACCCTTCTATGTTTCCTTGTTAATCAATGGCCACAAGCTGAGTAAGTGTATAATAAAATCAAGCACATCTGACAATGTCATACCTACCAAAGTCACTGAGTCCCTTCGTCTCACATTGACTAAGATGTTTGGGAAATGTTTCTCCATGGAGAACAGGCAAGTGCCATTGCTAGGGAAAATCAAAGATGCTCAATTTGCATTCACAGTGTTTTCAAACAAGAGGATTAAAATGACTATATTAGTGGCTGACATCTCAACATCTTATGGCATTTTACTTGGATGGAATTTTTGTAAAGACGTGGGAGGAGAACTGAACATTGATTTATCTAAGGCAAGGATCCCTGTCCAAAGTGTGATGAAAAGATTACTTCCTGAAAAGGAAACAAAGTATGTAGTTACCAAGACATTAGCTCCTGAAGCTCAAATCCTCTTTGAATCTACAAGTATGGGTAATTACTTTTTATATACAAATCATGAAGAAATATCCTCCATCTCTGATGAGGGGAAGTCTAAAGAAAAGCTAGTATTTAATGAGATTTGGACTCTAGAATTTGATGGTAGTTATTCCTCTACTAGTTTGGGAGTTGGTATTGTATTAATATCTCCTCAAGGAGATATGTTCCCTTCATCCCATAAGTTACAATTTAGCAACACAAATAATATAGCTGAATATGAATCGTTGTTACTGGGCATGAAGGCTGCTCAAGAAAGAGGCATCAAATCTCTTCATGCTAAAGGGGATGACGAATTAGTGGTCTATCAAGTGAGAAATTCATATCAAACCAAGAATGAGAGGCTGCACCATTACCGTAATCTTGTTTGGGACCAAATTGGAAGGTTTGAAGCTTTCAACATTTCTTCCATTCCAAGAGAATGCAATGATAGAGCTGATGCACTAGCTGTTTTAGGAACTCTTTTAGTTCCTCATTCTAATTTTCAAGAAGATGAATATACCATTGAGCTAGTCTATAGGCTGAGTGTTCCTGACAATGTTGATCATTGGCAAATTTTCAATGATGATCAGCAGATCATTGCCTTCTTGGAAAGAAAAGACAATTTTGAACAGATATATTTTGAAGGCAGTGAATCTTAGAAGTCTAAATTAATTTTTGAATCCAGTTCAGATGTCAATGAACAATTCCTACAGCTGAAAGGAAACAATATTCCTAAAGGCCTGGTTTTTCTTGAGAAGCTATTTGACAAGCATGATAGGTTTGTCAAGCAACAGCTGACAGATCCAAATTTCTCTTAGGGATTTGACCAAGTGAATCTGACCAACAAAGAAAATCCAAAAATGATCAACATTGGTAAGTGTTATACACCTGAAGAAAAATTCAAATTTATTTCTTTGCTCCTTCAATACATTGATGTCTTGGAGTATTCATATGAAGATCTAAAATCTCTCAGACCTGATGAAATCTACCATCATAATCCTCTCAAGGCTGATTCAAAGCCTTACAAGTAGAAATCCAAACAATATAATCCAAAATTTTTAGGTACAATTATGTCTGAGATTCAAAAAATGTTAAATGCTAGGATTATTTTTCCAATCCATCATTCTACATGGATTGCAAACATAGTTCTGGTAAGGAAGAAAAATGGTGAAATCTGCATTTGTGTAGATTTCTAGAATTTGAACCAGTCATCTCTGAAAGACAATTTCCCTTTACCAATCATGGATCAAGTGCTTCAAACAATAATAGGATCAAAAATGTTATCAATGCTAGATGGTTTTTTAGGCTATAACTAAGTTGAATTTGTTGAAGCTGACCAACACAAGACTACATTCACCATGCCTTGGGGTACATTTGCATACCAAAGAATGCCTTTTGGATTAGTAAATGCTAGCGCTACCTTCCAGAGAGCTATGGACATGGATTTCAAAGATGAAATTGGCAAATTCATAGTTGTATATCTTGATGATTTAACTGTCTTTTCAAAGCATCAATCTGATCATGTGTGCCACTTATAGCAAGTGCTAGAGCGCTATCGGTAGAATGATATTTCTTTGAATCTTAAAAAGTCTATTTTTGGAGTGACAAAAGGGAAACTCCTTAGACACATTATGTCCAAAGAAGGCATAAAGGTTGACTCAAATAGATTCAAGTCTATCAAGAGTTAAACTTGCCTGCAAGTAAGAATGTTGTTCACTCTTTCTTCAGAAAAGTGAATTTCTTAAGGAGATTCATCCCTAAATTTGCTGAGAAGACAAGACACATTGTAAATATGATGAAAGGAAAGACTACCTTCAGCTGGACCAAAGAAGGTAAAGTAGCATTTCAAGATATCATAGTCACTATTGCTCACACCCCCACCTTGGTCTACCCAAATTACCATAGAGATTTCATTATATATAGCTATGCCTCTGAGCATACTCTTTCAACGATTCTTGTCCAATAAGACAAAAAAGGTATGGAATCCCCTATCTCTTTCATGAGCTACCCTCTAAAAACTCATGAAATGAAGTATTCAAATATAGAGAAGCATGCCTATGCCTTGGTAAAAGT
This sequence comes from Torreya grandis, assembly GCA_037957365.1. Taxonomy (NCBI): domain Eukaryota; kingdom Viridiplantae; phylum Streptophyta; class Pinopsida; order Cupressales; family Taxaceae; genus Torreya; species Torreya grandis. Next base: position 1,383,972 of record JARHVA010004499.1, read on the forward strand.
AGTCAAACACTTTCGCTTCTATATTCTGAATTCACATATTACTGCCTTAGTTCCTAACAACACAATCAAGGCTATATTAACTCAGCAGGAGTTTGGCACAAAGAGAGGTAATTGGAATGCAAAGATCCAAGAATTTGATCTAGATATCAAGCCAACAAAGCTGGTTATAGGTAAAGGCCTTTGTCAATTAATGGCTAAAAATAAGCTAGAAGATATATAGCATGAAGACACTAAGGTTGACAATACACCAATAGTCCTTTCTGTTTCTACTACCAATGAATGGTATTCAAATATTGCTTATTTTTTGACTTATGGAGAATGTCCTGCTCATTTGTCTTACAAAGAGAGGAGAACTATCAGATTGAAAGCTACCAATTTTGTTCTTTGGGACAATGGCCTATATAAAAGAAACATAGATGGAGTTTTCCTTCACTGTGTAGATAAAGAACAGTAGACCCAGCTCTTGAAATCTTTCCACAATCTAGCATGTGCAGGACATTTTTTTGCCCCTATGACTACTCACAAAATTCTATGAGCCAGGTATTATTGGCTGACTCTTTTCCAAGATGCACATAAATGGGTAAGGAAATGTGAACTTTTCTAGCAATTTGTTGGAAAACCCAAGTTGGTTGCCTTACCTCTCAAGCCAGTAATCATAGAGGAACCTTCCAGTAGTGGGGACTTGATTTTATTGGGACAATAAATCCATCTTCAAGTGTTGGACATGATTATGTCCTTACAGTGACTGATTATTTCACCAAGTGGGTAGAAGTAATCTCGATAAAGCATGTTACTTCAGAAGTTGTATGCAACTTCCTGAAAGAGAATATCATTTCTAGATTTGGAGTCCCACTCAAATTGTTACTGATAAAGTAGCTTGTTTCACCTCTGAAGAAATCATGCAATTCTATTTTTATTATGGAATTACGATTTCTCATTCTTTTGATTATTTTCTACAAGGGAATGGACAAGCTGAGTCCAGCAATAAAAATTTGGTAACTATTATCAAGAAACTTGCAGATGATAATCAAAGGACATGGCATAAAGCATTAGTGATGCTTTGTGGGCTGATAGGATCATGCCAAGAAGGGCAATTGGTATGTCTCCTTTTCAACTTATCTACGAGATTAATGCTAAGATACCAATCACTTTAGAGTTACTAGCCTTGAAATTGGTGAAGGCCATTGAAGATCAAACATATGAGAGTTCTCTTGACAAAAGAATCACGTGCTTGACTCAGCTAGAGGAACAAAGAACCATGGTGGTGGATAGAATTTCTATTCATCAAAATCTAATAAAGAAACTTTTTGATCAGAAGGCTAGAAATCATGATTTCCATATTAGAGATAAAGTTCTATTGTGGGACAAAAGAAGAGAGACAAAAGGAATGCATGGAAAGTTTGACTCCCTTTGGAGAGGCCTATTCATAATTCATTAGCACATGGGTGAAAACAACTTTTTTTTAAAATACCAAGATGGCATGCTCTTTTCTCTACCCCATAATGGGTAGCATCTGAAACACTTCAATTCTTGAAGTATCAGATCATTGCCTATGTATATATGTATATTTGTAAAATTTTAAATTCTATTTTGTTTTGTTTTTTTTCATTTTTGATGTCTCTCATTTATAGAAATCATGACTCTGAAGCCCAATGGTACACTTGAAGACACTACAGTTTCTGAATTATACTCCTTCCAATTCATCTTTCAATTGACAGAAGTTCTCCAACTAGAGCCAACTATTGTCTCCCAAAAATAATAGTCATTTTTGGAACAACATTTAAATTATTTTGGTTCTACAAACCAAAATAATATCTTCCATTTTCAAAATGTCTTAGATATTTAGATTTCTCATTTTTAGAGCTTCTCAGAAAATCTACGGACTCTGCAGGCTTGAATCTATGGACTCTGCAGGCTTGAATCTATGGACTCAGCAGGAAGAAAAATCTATGGACTGTGCAGGAAAAGGAAAATCTACGCACTGTGCAGGAAAAGGAAAATCTATGGACTCTGCACGCAGGTTCATTTTTATATAGTGTCAAAGACTTCTGCAGGTAGTTTTCAGTCAAAAGAATTGATTTTCAACATTTGTTCATTTTTTGGGATTGGTTCAAAGCCTTGGTTCAACCGATTGGTTCAATGTCAAAGTTCATCCAATGGTTCATCAGCTTTTTGGTTCAAAAGAGACTTGGCATGCTTCATTGAACCATTAAACCGGTTCAACTAATGGTTCATCGGCCAAGTTCAAAGGGGTGGTTCAATGCAAAAGGAGAATTTTCTAAAGTACAAGTGTCCTTGTAGAGGGCACTTAATCAAGAAAAGCACCTTTTTAGAGGATCATTTTTCTAAGAAGCTAAAAGGTAATTCTTTCAAATTTGTCTAGGGCATTTTTAAAAAATTTGATTAAAGACTTAATTCTTTCAAATTTTTGTTCGAAGGAATTCCTTTAGACAAAAAATCTAAAAGAATTTCAAATGGCCAAAGACCCCAAAGAAATTTTCAAAGACTTGTTCCGTGGAACAAATTTTTGCTGACATTTTGTCCACGGGAATTTTACCCGAACATTTTATCTACAAGAATTTTCTGCAGGGACTGCTAAAACAAAATCCCAGAGAAATATTTGTCCACAAGGATTACTAAAGCTAAAAGGGTTATGGAAGGACCCTGAAGGGCAAGTGCCCTTATGGGGGACTCTCGGTGGCCAAAATAAAGGGCTCGACAAGGATCATTGTTCAAGGCCCAAATGGGTATGTCCAATTCAGAAAAGTACTAAGTAGAAAGCCAAAAGCCGAAAGAAGACCAAGAGGTGATGCCCAAAAAGACATCAAATTTAGCATAGCTGACTAGCCATTAGAAGCATATTGACAGGCATGTAAACATCAATTTTAAAGATAGTAAAATAGCCTTTGATTTATAGACCTAAATGCATTTCTAGAATTTAAGACAAAAACTAGTTGAAAGTGAGGGAAGGCAGAACAATGGATGGATACAGGGCTCGATTCAATTAATTTGGAAAGGAGGAATGATGAAGACAAGATCAGACTGACAACTGGACATTGAAAGTTGTAATATTTCAATTGCATAGCCTATTCATCTACATTGAAAAGATCAAATGAGTAAAAGGCCCCAAAGTTCTAGCTAATCTTCCTAACATTTCCCAATGCATCATGATGTATTACTATTCCCGAGTCCTTTTTGAAATGGCTATATAATGGACTTTATTTCATTATAAAAGGATCTTCTTTTTGACAATCTAAGTGAAACTCTGCCAAAATTGAGAAGCATCATTGAGATTTTGTGCTCAGTCTATTGATCATATTCTGTTAATGAAAACAAGGGACTTTTTTAGACTTTGTGCTATGATATCTTTTTTTTTCATTAATTTTATAAGCAAGATTAGTAAATTAGTCAGGAAGGTGTCCTAAAGAATCAACTGTGGAGAGACTTTGTGCTTCCATAAGTTGCCTTCAGTGTGTTTTCATTATATTGCTGTGTAAAGGACTTTGAGAAGACTTTGAGCTTTCATTGCCCTTCATATATCACTCTTGAGTATTTTAGGTTTAGACTTTGTGTTGTGTCTTGATTTGCTGGTTACCATACTTTCAGTCATATTTTGCTTTTATTTCTAGGAGTATTCTTGTGGCTGGTTGAACAGTTCTTCTGAAAGAAGAGGAGTGTTGTCTATCATTCTCTTGAGTTTTTCCTTTGTTTTGTATACATCATCTCTGAAGAAAGAGAGATGGATGTCTAGTCCTACCCTTGAGTATTATTTTCTATTTATACATATACATAGCATATTCACAGGGAACCTCCCCTTGATGAGAGGAGAGAGCAGTCTCCTTATAATGTGATAAACTTACACATTAGGATGACTAATCTTCTTGCTTTGGCTAATAAGACCTATTTTTTTACCAGTATGCTAATAGACAAAATATTCAACCAACAAACACCAACCCATAGGAGCACCAACCCCTTTGTGTATACCACACACCTATCTCTCAATGTTGTTATCTCAACAAATGATAGATCAATACAACATCTCCTTCCTCTCTCTCTCACCTTTGCTCTTCTAAGCTAGATATAACAAATACAAATCATATTCATCTCTCACAATTGCTCTTCTAAGCTAGATATTACAATATCAAATCAACCTCTCACATCCACATTACAAATGGCTACTCAAGCATTTATTTATAGCTTTCCAAATGACCTTTGGCCTTCCCCCTTTGTGACCTTTCAATCCTCATGGAAAATGGTGCCAATCTTGGATGACCCTTCATATCTAAGCATTTGAAAAGTCATGTGGTGACCCTTCATGACCAAAAATGTCCTTCCCACTTTTGTCCTTATCTTCGATGACTCTTTGTATTCCTCAAAGTGTCTCTTCATGAGAAATTCGCCTTTTACTCTTTTGTCTTCACTTGGTGACTCTTGGTATTCCCCAAGATGACTCTTCATGGGAAAATGCATCCCATCCTTCTTTTGTCTTTATCTCATGACTCTTCAACTTCTCCATGGGCCCTTATTTTGTCTCATATGCAACCAAAAATATATTCATTAATATTAAGTAAATATTAACTCATATTAGCCAACATTAAATGCAATGGGGCCTTTATCACCAATAATACTAAACCTTTGACATCAATGACAATATTTCCAACACATTGATGCATCAAAAGAAGGATTAGAAGTTGTACTCATGAATAAATGCATATTTATTGCAAATGAATTTTGTAAAATCAAGGATTATAAGATAAGATACCCCATGCATGATATGCAGTTTGTAACAATCATTTATGCTTACTTGATATGGTGATACTTCTTACTAGGTCATCATTTTGTTTCAAAGACATAATTTAAGTTAGCAACACATATTTAATTAACATAACCTCATTGTACTCAAAAACATTGGATGAGTTGTTTTATGAATATGAGTATGAAAATTTTACTATTAAAGGAAAGGAAAATGTAACTGTTTATGCCTTAATTAGGAGGCACCATGAGTTGGTATTAATGAGTTTACAAAAAAAATTGAGAAATAAAAATTTGAAGCAATATATTAAAACTTATATAAATAAGACAACTATTGGATTCTATTATAAATCTAAAAGGTAAATTTGAAGGCTATTCTCTTGATCTTGATAGCTTGTTGTGCCATAAAAGGTGTATTTATAGTCCCTTAGTTGGTGTCTTGCATGAGCTAAATCTATCTCAATATCATATAACTCCTTACTAAGCACACCATAAAGTTAATAAAATATATGCCAAGCTAAGGAAATTATATCATTACGCTAATATGAGGCATGATATTTATGATTTGGTAGGTCATTTTATGGAGTGCTAGAGAGTAAAATCTAATAATCAACATCCAATAGTATTTTTATATCCTCATGAGATTATAGAATGGAAGTGGGACACTATTTCCATGGATTGTATTGTAGGATTACCTACCTAACCTTATCATCATGATGTTATCATGTTCATAGTGGATAATTTAACCAAATTATCTCACTTTTCTCCCATAAAGACCACTTACAATGCTTATTCAATGGCAAAGGTCTTTCTAGATGACATTATTAGATTTCACATGATTCCTCACAAGATTATTTTAGATCAAGATCTAGTATATAATTATCACTTATATACTTATTTTTAGAAGATATTGGGCACTTAGATCAATTTTAGCACTTCCTACCATCCCAATATTGATGGACAAAATAAGAGAGTTAACTAGGTCTTGGAAGACATGTTAAACATATACATTATGGAATAGCAATCGCCTTAGGAAGACTACTTGTATCTTCTTGATTTTTCTTATAATAATATATATTATAGTTTAATTAAGATGGAACCTTTCTAGTATATTTATGTTTGAGCCTATAGAACCCCACTGACTAAGGATCAACTTGAGGATAGAATCATGATTGTACCTACCATGTTAGAATACATGGAGTGGTAACTAATTAATATATGAAAACACTTAAAGAATACTAGAGATCTATAGAAGAAGTATGTTGATGTGAAAATAATTGACTAACATTTTAATTTTGGTGATAAATTTTTCCTGAGGGTGAGACCCAATAAGATACCTATATGTTATGTAAAAGGGTTCAAGTTGGTGTCTCATTTTTCTAGATCATTTGAGGTCTTATAGATAATTAATTTAGTAGCTTACAGACTTTACTTACCACCTACCTTATCTCACATTCAAAATATATTTCATGTATTTATTTTACATTAGCATGTTGCTATCATTGCTCATGTATTAGATTGGATGGCCCTATAGGTCAAGACTAACATGGCTATGACTTTAGATCCCACCAATATTTTAGGGTGGAGGGTACTAGCACTTTAAGGCAATGTCCTAGATTAGGTCAAGGTCCAATGGGAAAAATATGATGAATCAATAATAACTTGCAAAGATGATACACCTTTTAGGGTTTGGTATCCTCACCTCTTTCAATAAATTCTAGGTGGAATTCTATGTAAGGGAAGGGGGATGTAAGGACCTATTTTTCATAAATCTTATCTTTGACAAAGATGAATATAAAACCATGACTTATATGTTCTAACTATCGAATTATGTTTTTAAGTCATGTCCAAATAGGATGTACAAGAATTTCATGATGTGTTTGGAACCATAAGAAAGACTTATTATCAATCATGTTTTGATTGCTTACTTATGAAACTATGATGCTTAAATTTCTTTATGCTAATCTTTATTTATGAAACTTGGTTGTGTTTATGAGATATATTGACTTAAATCATGTTTAGTCATTGCTTCTAATCTTATGAAATGATGAATACTTATGTAATGAATCATATGAAATTATCTACATGTAAGTTAATATTCCATGAATGATTGGTTATGTTTAATTGATTCAAGTTGCCTTGTTTGATTAAATTCCATAGCTTCAGTTATTATGTTGGATAAATTTGATGTGTGCATTAAGTGTACATGAATAGGAAAAGGGATAATAAAGGATAGAGACTATGAAAAGTATGGTTATATGACTAAAAAACTTTAACCCTTAATATACCCTTAATTAGTTATCTATTCTACACCTATTATATGTAGTGTTTGATTAGGAAACCAACCTTTAAGCCTAGTTGGTAGATCTTAGTTTTTCCTATCCTTAAGATCTAGAAGCCAACATCTAGAATGTTTAGTGGTTGATTATAAGATATTCCTTTGATTTTATTAGTACTAGGATCAATTAATAAATTAGGTAAGGGAGTCTTAGAATCAACCATAGGATCATGTGAAGCCACCATGAACCTTAATGAAACATGGGAAAGAATGTCCCTTAGTGAGGCATGGGTTAGTAAGAAACTAGTGGTCGGAAAATTCTAATATGACTATATGTAGGAGTTGAGCTCCCTTACTTTAGAATTTTTTTGGTAGATTAGAAAATAATTAGACTTAGTATAGTATAAGGAGAAGAAACAAATAGGATTAGTTGGTTAGGAGAGCCAAGTATAGACAACTAAAAGATAGTTCCCATAAAGTTTAGAAATTGATAAGCGGGCTTCCTTATAACCTATGTGTTTTATGCTATTAATTTAGATTTAAATGACTTAATTCTTTGTTTGATTCTCCATCTTTTAGGGGAATACAAACACTTGTTATATTCCACCTATTTTACTATTTTCCCATGGTTGAACATTGGATACCACATAGTACTTGACCATTTGAGGGACTTGGAGAGATTGTGCCTCCTTAGTTTGAATGAAATGATTAAGATTTATTATTTAATTTCTTAATTAAAGGAGAATAAGAACACTTAGTTTATTATTCCTATATTATTATTTTACCATGGTTGTGCATTGGCTATCATGTAGTTCTTTACCTAGTTAAGTTTAGTGCAGAGGTTGTGTTCTTCCTTGCTTGATTTAGATGTTCAACTTTTATTTGAAGAGTATTATATGTTATTATGACATATTGTAGTGGTTTTATATGAGAAACATATTCATTATATAAGAATGAAAATCCCTCATGTGTTGATCATGGTGGTAGAATCCTTCACCCTCCTATGAATGTCATGGTGGAACATGGTATGCCCTCTTGTGATGAGACACGATGGTAGATTATTTAACCCTCCCATGAATATTATAAGAATGAAAGAGTGATGTATCCTCTTGATACTCTAATATTTTATTGGGACTTGTCATGTTATAATCCCTTTACTTCTAATACTATATTCATGAATGTTTTACTTCACTTGAATGATCATTTGAATGCTTGTTTGCTTGTATCCATGACTGGGAGTCTATTTGGGTAAGAACTAATATTAGTATTATAGATTTTTTATGTTCATTACCTTACATTAATATAACCTTACTCAAATATCTATACTTTCCTTTACCAAGTGATGAAAAAATTCTTAGGGCTATAAGTATTATGATTAGAGGTGTCTAGAGCAATAACTTGATGATAAAATTTTGGGCAATGAGCCTTCCTTTATAATGGCCAAAAAATGCTCAGGAACATACATGGAATCTCATTTGAGACTAATTGGTTCTTTTTTACTTGATTTAATAGAGAGATGTATCTCTCACTTGTGATAAAATATGAATAAATTAGATGTATTAATAATGTTGTAACTAATACCCTAATTTTAATACTCTTGTTAAAAATAGAGTTTGAATAGTACTCTAACTATGGATTGAAATATCCATTTCCTATTATTGAAACCTTAGTTTTAAATATAAGATTTTAATGTTAAGAATTCTTCATTTATAGGATCTTTGGAAGAGTCATGTATGTATCAAAGTCTTTAGCCCTTGATGCACTTTTAAATAAATATTTATATTGATTTTCTTTCTTATACCTTTGTCATGAATGACTAGTATATTAAGAATTATGTATTTTGTTAATCAAAATGAAGAAATTTATGGGAATTAAAATTATCTAAAAATGTTTGGAGCTTAGATAAATAGCTATAAGATTGTTATTGGGAATAACAATTCAGATTCTTGATATGAATTGAACATTGAAATTTTCTAGTATGGTTATATCAATCATGAGTAAAAACTTATGTTGTATTTATGTTAAACCTTTTTATAAAATGAGTCATGTCCAGTTATGACAATTTATATTCAAACCTTTGGGAAGGAGTCATTATTTAAAGGAATAAGTTGCCACCAAATCTTTCACCCTAGAATATAGTGTTCAAGTCTCTTCCAAATTTGGGCAATGTTGAAACATTTCTAGGCATGTGGATATACCTATAGAGGAAATAAACCTCTAGATTTAAAGGGATAGCTCCCTAAATGTATCTCTATAAAATAACTTATGTCTAAACTAGTTTGTTTGAAGGGAAAATATTTAAACATTGAATAAAAAGAAACCTACTCTAAGAGTGGTTATGCATCAAGATTATTTTCCATGTAAATATCATATTCGAGTGCATAATATAGAAACATACATAGACTGTTATCAAGATATATGACTACTAACACAAGTGTTTCAACATAGAGGTGAGATGCATAAAAAAACACAAGGTAAATTAACTGAAAGGTAGATTACACATTCCAAGAATAGTTATATGCTTTTACCAATTTAACACACTTAAATGCACTCTATATGACATGTTAGACTAAGAAATTTTGCTCAAGTGTGAAGGATAAAGGATGGAAGGATGGAAAATCATCACTTCTTATAACCATACATAACTTACACACTCAAAAAATTATTCAAAAAATTAAAATAATAGACTAGTACTAATGCTTAAAGGCAAAATGTGATATCAATCTAGTAGGGCTTCACCATACATCATGTGGAAATTATTTTCACTAGCCCAAGGGCTGAATTTATAGTATAAAAGAAGTAATAGGGGAGGTTTTTTTAATATAAAAAGAGGAATCAATCTGTTAGAAGCCTCCAACTTTAGTTGCAACTGTCTTTGCAAATAATGCTTGTTCAGGCCATTCAATTGCTCCATGTCACCTCAAGTGGTTACATAGTTATCTTAATCTCTCAGAGATGCTTCCTAGATGATTACACCAATGGAATCAAGGTATTCTGAGCTAATTTTATAACATCAATGTGCTTATTATAAATGGATCCATCAATTTTATATTTATCTCAATGCTAACATCTTTTCATTGGCTCATCAAGATGTGTAATGGCATGAGGGAGAGTCCTTTTGATTCCATTTGGCCTCAGAGATAAAACTACCAAATCCTATGTGTATGCATTCATGGCATTTGTTAAAATGCTAGCTCCACATGTATGTCTATAAACATCCCTTAGAAGTTTGTTCTAGCTTGACCTTGGTCAGATGTTTCATTCCCATGGAGTCCCTCAGTGTCTCACCTTTTAATTTGCAATCAATAAAGGATAAAGGATGGAATGATGGAAAATCATCACTTCTTATAACCATACATAACTTACACACTCAAAAAATTATTCAAAAAATTAAAATAATAGACTAGTACTAATGCTTAAAGGCAAAATGTGATATCAATCTAGTAGGGCTTCACCATACATATGTGGAGATTATTTTCACTAGCCCAAGGGCTGCATTTATAGTATAAAAGAAGTAATAGGGGAGTTTTTTTAATATAAAAAGAGGAATCAATATATTAGAAGCCTCCAACTTTAGTTGCAACTGTCTTTGCAAATAATGCTTGTTTAGGCCATTCAATTGCTCCATGTCACCTCAAGTGGTTACATAGTTATCTTAATCTCTCAGAGATGCTTCCTAGATGATTACACCAATGGAATCAAGATATTCTGAGCTAATTTTATAACATCAATGTGCTTATTATAAATGGATCCATCAATTGTATATTTATCTCAATGCTAACATCTTTTCATTGGCTCATCAAGATGTGTAATGGCATGATGGAGAGTCCTTTTGATTCCATTTGGCCTCAGAGATAAAACTACCAAATCCTATGTGTATGCATTCATGGCATTTGTTAAAATGCTAGCTCCACATGTATGTCTATAAACATCCCTTAGAAGTTTGTTCTAGCTTGACCTTGGTCAGATGTTTCATTCCCATGGAGTCCCTCAATGTCTCACCTTTTAATTTGCAATCAATAATGAATCAAATCATTGACCCCCACATGCCATTGGATCAATATGAATGTTTGGTGAGGACCATTATTCTACCTAGGACCCACTATTTAAATTCTAATAGCTAGCCCATGACCCTAAATTTGATCACCATGGAACTGTCACTCTAATAAAACAACTCTTTTGGGGTGTTTTCCTTTGACCTATTTTATTTAGACTTTTGTTGTGGCTCTTTCCTAGATAATTTTTCCATATATAATTATTTTTACCATTCTTCCAAAAATTAGACTTTGGATTTTGCATTTATCCCACTTCGTTATAGAGAGGTACCCTTTGGCAATTTGAAAAATGCCCTATGGAAGTAGAATGGCCCTATGAAACTTTGGAAATGCCCTTTCTAAATCTCATTCAAAAATTTTATAATGAACCATTATTTTGAGATTTCTAAAAGTGTCTTTTGTCTTGGAATATTCCCTTTTGCTTTGTTGAAGATACCCCTTCAGAAGAATTATTTAGGACACCTTCTCGAGAAAAGACCCTTTGGGAAAATGTGTAGGGCACTTGCATGAGAAATGATCCTTCAAAATTTCTATAAAGGACCAATTTGTTGAGAATAAACCTTAATTTTTTTTGTTTAGGGTATTTTCCTATAGAAAAAATCCTTCTAAAAGATTGTGTGAACAACTTTCCCAAAAGAGACATGACCCTTAGTCCAAAAAAATTCTTTAGGGAAATTTTTTCAGATAAAATGTCTAAAACAATCCTGACACTTGAACAAAAAAATGAAACATAACTTTGCCTAAATAATCATCACTTGGCCAGAAGATATAAAAAAATATTCCAAATGTAAATAACACTTCTACATTTTACTATGGGCATAGTATGAAATGCTTCCTTTGATAAACAGTTTCTGAATGTTGCACTTAGCCAAAATGAAAGATATAAAACTTGGGAGTGAAAATTGGCCAATATTCTTGGTCATTAATAAGGTTCTCATGCATGCTATGCCTAAGACCAATTTCCTAAATCCTTCCATTGGGCATGGAGTCACACATATAGGTATCCAAAATAACTTGAATAGACATTTGGCTTACCAGACATCAGCTAGTTGATCCACACATAAAAAGGCAAATACACACACTAAACAAAAGGAAGGAAACACACATGTGCCACAAAGCACTTACAAACATAATAACAAACTAAAATAAACACACATGTGTTCAACTAGAACACTTAGGGAACACAACCAAAATGAAACAAAACTAGACTAAACACACACACCTATACTACTACTTATAAAATAGACTTGTAAGGAATAATAACAAAACTTCAGATGTATCCCATTCATAGGGATAGGAAATTCTTATCCATTCATCTTGGTTAACTAAAATGATTTATTTTTCTTGCACTTGCTAATGATGTAAGGGCCACTCTACAAAGCATCAAACTTTATATGTCTACCTGATTTTGTTCTATCCTCATCATATTTCAAAACCAAATCACCTTCCTTGAACACTCTTATACTTATCTTTTGTCAAAGGACTTCTTCATGAGTACTTGGTGGTGTTCCATGTCCTTGTGTACATTGTCTCTTTCTTCTTGTAGTTATATTAGTTTTGTCAATCTAACTTCCATTGGAGTATTTTCAAGTAGTTCTAGATGATGTGCAAGCTATAGAGTAGGGAGTTATTAAGATATGGATAACCTAGCCTCTCTTCCATAAACAATCATAAAGGGAGATTTTCCAATTGATCTCTTATGAATAATACTATTGGCCCATAATGCTATCTTGAACCTGGTGTGCCATGCTCTTTGATTATTATTCAATGTCCTCTTGATGATCTTTATGAGATTCTCGTTAGTATACTTAGCCAATCCATTACCTTAAGGGTAATAGTTAGATGAGGTACTCAAGTAAACTCCATTCCTATTTTCCCAATCAAAATCTTTATCACTTATGAAAGTAAGTGCATTATCAAAAATGATAATATAGGGAACTCTAAACCTTGTTATAATGTTCTCATAGAACCCCAAGATAGAATTTTCACTTGCCTCCTTTAATAAAATAACCTCTACCCACCTTTTGAAGTAGTCATTAGTAGTCAATATCCATTTGTGTCTATCACTTGATGGAGGGTTGATCACACCAATGAAATCAAGGCCCTATTACATGAAAGGCTAGTCTACTTGGATAGGATTCAACAAAAGGGCTACAAATTTCTATTTGCCTACAAAGAAGACACATTGAGGACACATCTTATCCTAATCATAAAAATCCTTAAAAAGGATATGCAAATAGTAACCATCCCTCATTGTATTTTTAGCCATCATTTTAAGAGAGAAATGACCTCCATTTATACCATTATGAAAAATTTCCATCATCATATCAAATTGATCATTGTTAACACACCTCAATACCACACCATTCATGTATTTAATAAAGAGAACACCATCTACAAGATATTAAGGAATGGTATATAATCTAAAATATCTCCTTTAATACTTTTAAATCCATTAGGGCACCCACCATTTTGAAGAAAACTAATGATGTCTTGTGTCCAACTTTGAACTTGTATGTGATCAACTAACTGGGGGTGAACTTGGTTGATCAAGACTTCCTCTTTTGGCTCTTGAAAATCTAAAGCTAAATTATCACATAACCCTTTTTCTCTTAACAAAATTTTCACCTTAATATCCACATCATACTCCATTACCTTGGTAATCCACCTAGCTCTCTTTTCATTGAGGTCTTTGTTTAGGAGAAACTCCTTGGTGCTAAGATGAGAAACCATGACATGTATCTTGTTATTTGAAACCATGTGTCTAATTTTTTTCAATCCTCTTATCATAACTAGAGCTTATTTCTCAACAAATGTATACTTAAACTCATAATCTTCCAATCTGTGGCTAAATAATGTAATTGGTTGCTCTACCTCTTCATCATTCTTTTGCATAAGCATAGCTAAGATTGTATCAAGGTTAGCAAAGGTATAGAGTATGAAATCTTTGGCAAATTTTGGGTTCAAGAGAGTAGGAGATTTTTCAATTTCTTATATAATTTCCTCAAATCTATGCTTACCTTCCTTTGTCCAAGCAAAATCTTGGTTCTTCTTGAAAATGGCCATGATAAGCTTTACCAAAGTTACAAATCCTAAAATAAACCTTCTTACAAAGTTTATTTTCCCCAAGAATATTTGAATTATTTTCTTATGTTGAAGTAAAGACAAGCCTAGAATAGCCTCAATCCTTTTAAGGTCAATACACAAGCCTTCTTTTGAAATAATATGATCCAATAATTTACCTTCTTAGACAATAAAGATGCACCTTTTTGGATTAAGGGATATTACATACTCCCTACACTTCTCAAACACTTGACTTAGATGTTCCATATGATCAATAGCATCCTTCAAAAAAATAGTTATATCATCAAGGTACACAAGCAAAATCTCATTGATCAAACCTTTAAAAGCCATGTTCATTGCCCTTTAAAATGTAGCTCCATCAATGGATAAACCAAATGGAATCTTCCTATAGGTAAAGGTACCTCATTTTGTAGTGAAGGATATCTTGAACTGATCCTCTACATTCACCAATATTTGATTGTAACTTGAATAACAATCAAGAAGTGAAAAGCATTGAGAACTTGAAACAACTTGTAGAATTTGTTCCATGGAAGGTAGTGGATAATGATTCTTGAGAGATACCCTATTAAGGTCTCAAAAATACACATAAAGTTTGATCTCTCCATTCTTATTTTGGATGGGTACAATATTAGCCACCCAAGTTGAGTGTTTTATAATAAATATGATCCTATACTCAATCAACTTGGTCAGTTCTTACTTTATGAGTTCCTCTATCTTGGAATTGATAGGCCTTTATTTATGCCTAACTAGTTTATCCCTACATTATAACTCAATGATGTGATGAGTTATATTTGGATCAAACCCTTTCAAATCCTTATATTCCCAAGCAAAAATGTCATGAAACTCTTTGCATAATTTAATAAAGGCCTGCCTCTCAGACAGGGAACATACCTTACCAATTTTCAAAAGCTTATCATTGTAAATCATGACTCTCTCATAGTTATATTATTTCATGGACATGATCACTCTTTCTTTATTTTTTTCATCATCTTCATTGAATCTCCAAAGTAATCATCCCTTTAGGTATCTTGTTTGTCTTCAATTGAATAACTTGTTCTTCATATTTATCATGCAGTCTCTTTTGGTTCCTTGAGGAGAATTCTACCTCATTTTGTAAGAAGTGTGTAATGTGTTCATCACTTTCAAATGCCATGACACTTCATTATATATAATAGAATGCCTCATAATGACCTTAATATGAGACTGATATTTTTGCTTCCTTATATCAACAACTATGTCAAATTGTGCTCTTATTACAGCCAATCTATCAACATGTTTATTTGAATCCCTTGGTATGGGTTATATGTTAAAGGCATCAAAGTCTTCAAGTAGGTTCCATACCCTATGATTTTAGGATTTAAGAAAGGGATTCTTGGTTTTATCTTGATTTCTCACTTGATGGATGACTAATTCACTATCCCCATAAACCTTCAAATTCTTGATCCCTCTCTTCTTAGCCCATTGGAGGTCGTGAACTAGGCCTTCATATTGTACCACATTGTAGGTTTAGCTAAAGTGGAATCTATATGAAGAGTAGTATTTATTATTTGATGGAGAAACTAAAATAACACCAAATCATTGACCTAATTTTCTTCTTGAACCATAAAAAAACATTTCCTATATCCCTTCAAGTTCATGATCTTCATTAGTGAGTGAAGGAATGGAAGCATCTTTTTCATGCATACAATAAACTCCAAAATCAGTCTTTTCTATGAATGTATATGGATCAAGTACATACATATAAGTTTTTTACCTATCAAGAAAAAGATCAAAAATACCTTCAAGGGGGGAGGATGCTTCACCATCCATGACACCTTCTTCTTCACCAATTAGACAATTTTGATTTGAATTTGTCTCCATGTATGGATTAATATGAAACCTTGCTAAGGGTTGTGTCCTTATAGTAACCTTAGTTCCATATCTTGTTTTAAAATCTAGAAAATACCAATCAGTAGAGAGGTTCCCTCCTATATTATCCATGAAGTCCCTCAACAAGCAGATAGCAAAATGAGCTAGAAGGCCAACCACCATAATGTCTTATATATTGGGAAAACTTGGGCAATCATGTAGAAGGACTTTCAAACCTTTAACCAATACCACTATATTGGTTGGAGTCCCATCAAGTACTATGTGTTTCATACTTTAATCAAAACTTATTAGCCACCACCTTAGGCATGACAATGGTACTAGCTCCACTATCTACAATACAATTGTGAACTAACTTGTCTCCCATAATGAGTGTGAGGTAGAAGGGTGGAGGATTTTTATATTTGGTGGAGGGATCTACAACATAATTTATAATATTTTTAAGTGATATATCATTATATCTTGGAGCTTGAGGATCTACATGAATGTTTTTAAGTTATTATTGTAAGAGCTCCTTTTGACCAAGCCTATGCAAGACTTCATAAAAATATATGCTTATCTTGGTATTCTTCAAAGAATCAAAAATGTTTAGAGGGGAAGTATTCACCTTTTCTTGTATTCTTTAAGGTAGTGATGGAGCTTTAAATTTTTTCTTTGTATGCTTGACAACCCTACTCACATTCTGACTTTGTTGAGGAGCATGATTAGTAGTAGGTATTACACTAATATTAACCATTTATGGACTTGGAGTGGCATTTCTTGGAGTCACATGTACTCCTAGAACATCTCCCAAAGATCTAATTTTGTCTCTTATATTGGCTGAAATTGATGTGATTTGATTCAACACATAATAATATTTCTCTTAAAAGTTCATCATACCTACACTTTGGTTGCTACCTTCTCCATGACGATCCCTTTACATGAGATTTGCTTCTTCTGATGTCATGTAAGTATTATATTCTTCTTATGCCTCCAAATATTGGTTGTCTTCTCCATCATCATACATAAATTGACCTTGAGGTTATCCCCATTAGTCCAAATTATCCTCTCCTTAGACCAAATTAACATGTACTAGAACAACAACCTTCTTAGAAAGAGTGGAATTAGGATTATAGGCATTAGGATCCTTATTGAAACCTTATTGACCTTTTACTCTTCCTTGGTAGTTGTATTGGGGTGGAGCTCTATAGCCTTGTTGAGGATAGTATTGAGGGTTAGGTGGAACACTTTTCTATAATTGAGCTTGCTTGCACTGAACTCATAATGACCATATCTCTTCATCTTTGTCCACAAAATTATCAATCTTCTTTGGAATGGTTCTTAGCTTGGTATTAGTATTAGGAACTTGTGATATGCTTGGAGCTTCAATCAAACTATGATACAACAAAGGCATAAAAACTCTTAGAGTTAGATTTCTAGCCTGTATCAAGTTATTCTCATCTTGAATAGCTATCTCATATGCATCTAGCAGAGTAAATCCTCCTATCAAATATAATATTATCACCACATTAGTACTAATAGCCTTGAGATAAGTAGGAAACACAAATCTCAAAGGAAGTCTCATGATAGGTGGCAATCTATGCCATGTCAAAATATTTTGTTAAAATCTCTCATGGATTTTTTAGGACCTCCTTTTATCACATTCAACTAGTGGATTATCAAAGTATCATCACTCTTATTCTAAGATCTATTTACAAACAATTCCCCAAATCCATCCCATACCAACTTATAATGCAACTACCTTCTAAAGTCCTATACTAGTCAAGTGTCTTACATTTTAGAGACATGGAAAGAAATCTAATGGCTATGTTGTCTTAGGTGACATTATGGAAGTTATAGAAATTTTAAATTTCCCTAATATACTCAAATGTGGTAATATGACCCTCTCCATTGAAATTAGGGATATTCTTGGTAGCATTGGGAGGAAAAGGGTCATATGTAGGAAGGTTGATTGAATTTTAGGTGTTGAAGGCTAGGAAAGGTTGTTACCAATCCATTTATCCTCTTTCCTCATGATCTCCTATCTATTAAATCTCCTCAAATTCTTCTTCTTCCCCTTAAAAACCTACTTTTTTAGGATCTCTAAGTGTTAGGAATGGTTTAGGGTGTTGTTCTCCAAGAGGAGCTTTAGCTAGAGGGGCTTGATCGAATATCCTAGATGACCTAGTGAGGACCATAGAGTATAATGTGGGAAATTTAATCTATGACTAGAGATTCTAAATTTTTGGAGTCACCAAATGTTGGAATAAGAATATTTATTCCACCTTAGGCTTGTCAAGACCAGAATTCATCTTGACATGTAAAAACATAATAGGATCATCAAGTGTGCTAGAACTATTGTAACCAAATATTGCACCCTAAAAGATAGTGTTCAAGTCTCTTCCATATTTGGGAAGCATTAGAACATTTCTAGGCATGTGGGTATAATTATATAGGAAATGAACCTCTAGATTTAAAGGGATAGCTCCCTGAATGTATCTCTACAAAACAAATTCTATCTAAACTAGTGTGCTTGAAGGGAAAATAGTTATAAATTTCATAAAAGGAAACCTACTCTAAGAGTCATGATAAACCAAGATTATTTTCCACATAAATATCATATTCTAGTGTTCAATATAGCAACACACACATAATTTTAATAATCTTTATGAGTGATAACATAAGTGTTTTAGCATAGAGGTGAGATGCATAAAATAACACAAGGTAAACAAACTAAAAAGTAGATTGGACATTCTAAGAATAGTTATACACTTAAATCAATTTAACCCACTTAATCACATATTATATGACCTATTAGACTAAGAAATTTTTCTTAGGTGTGAAGGATAAAGGATGGAAGGATGTGAAATCATCACTCCCTATTGCTATATGTCACTTACATGCTCAAACAATTGTTTAGAAACTTGAAAGAATAGACTAGTACTAATTCTTAAAGGTAAAATGTGATATCAATCCAGTAGAGCTTTGTCATACATCATGTGGAACTTGTTTTCACTAGACCAAGGGTTGTATTTATAACAAAATAGAATTAATAGAGGAGGTTTTTTGGCTTTGAAAAGAGGAATCAATCTATTATAAGCCTCCAACCACAACTGCAACTATCTTTGTAAATGATGTTCATTCAGGCCATTCAATTACTCCATGTTACGTCAAGTGGTTACATAGTTATATTTTTCTCCCAAAGATGCTTCTTATATGATTACACTAGTAGAATCAAGATATTTTGAGCTAATTTTCTAGCATCAATATTGTTTATATAAATGGATCCATCTATTATAGATTTGTCTTGATGCTAACAACTTCACATCAGTTTATCGAGATGTGCAATAGTGTAGGGGAGAGTCCTTTTCATTACATTTGACCTCAAAGATGAAACTACCAAAGCCTGCATTTATGACTTCATGGAAATTTTCAAAATGTTGGCTCCACATGTATGTCTAAAAACATCCCTTTGAAGCTTGTTTTAGCTTGACCTTGGTTGGATGTTCCATTCCTATGGAGTCCCTTAGCCTCTTTCTTTTTAATTGACCATTAATAATGACTCAGATCCTTGACCCCCATGCACCATTAGATGGATATGAGAATTCAATCAAGGACCATAAATCTACCTAGGACCCATTATTTAAATGCCAATAGCTAGCCTATGACCCTAAAGTTGACATCTGTGTAACTGTCACTCTAATGGAACAATTCTTTCAGGGTGTTTTCCTCAGACCTATTTTCTTTAGAATTTTGCTTTGGCTCTTTCTTGAACAATTTTCCCATTGATAATTCTTTCATCCATTCTATAAAAAATTACCCTTTGAATTTTTCTTTTGGCCCACTTCGTTATAGAGAGGTACCCTTTGATAATTTGAAAAATTCCCTATAGAAGTAGAATGGCCATGTGAAACTTTAGAACCACCCTATTTAAATGTCCTTCAAAACTTATATAATGAACCATTATTTTAGGCTTTCTAAAAGTGAATTTTTGCTTGGAAGATGCCCTTCAGCTTTGTTGAAGACACCCCTTTAGAAGAATTATTTAGGACACATTCCCAGGAAAAGACCCTTCGAGAAATGTGTAGGGCACTTGCATGAGAAATGATCCTTTGAAATTTTTTTAAAGGACCACTTTTGCTGAGAATAACCCTTCAAATTTTTTGTTTAGGGAAATTTCTTGTAGAATAATTCCTTTAGAAATATTATGTGAACAACTTTCCTGAAAGAGACCTGATCTTTAGCTTGAAAAATATCCTTCAGGGAAATTGTTTCAAACAAAATGTTTGAAATAATTCTTGACACTTGAATAAAAAACCCAAAACATAACTTTTCCAAAATAATTAGACTTGGCCAAAATATTGAACAAAAGCTTCCAAAGGGAAATAACACTTGTGCATTTTGTTATGGGCATAGTGTGAAACTCTTCCTTTGATAGACAAATTTTGAATGTTGCACTTAGCCAAAATGAAAGATGCAAAACTTTGGAGTGAAAATTGGCCAATAGTTAATGTTATAAATTCTTGATTTATCGGATATTTGGAAGATTCATGTATGTATCAAAGTCTTTATCCCTTGAGGCACTTTCATATATATATATATATATATATATATATATATATATATATATATATATATATTCATGACAAAGATATAAGAAAGAAAATATATATATATATATATATATATATATATATATATTTTCTTTCTTATATCTTTGTCATGAATGACTAGTATATTAAGCATTATGAATTTTGTTTATCAGAATGAAGAAATTTATGGGAATTAAAATTATCTAAAAATGTTTGGAGCTTAGATAAATAGCTATGAGATTGTTATTGGGAATAACAATTCAGATTCTTGATATGAATTAAACATTGACATTTTCTATTATGATTATACCAATCATGAGTAAACACTTATGTTGTCTTTTTATTGAACCCTTTATAAAATGAATCATGTCCAGTTATGACAATTTGTATTCGGACCCTTGGGAAGGAGTCATTATGTAAAGGAATAATCCTTTGGCTTTATGGATTTTGTAATAAAGGTGAGTTATTTGATTATATCTCTATTGAGAATAGTTTCTTAGTTAAGTTTAGACCTCTCTTCCAAATCTTTATGGTTTAATGATTGAATGAAGATTGTGCTAGGATGAGTTTAATGCATTGGTTGAAGTTGTGGGATGTTATTTTTAATATCATTAGGCATAGTTCTTGAACCTTTGATATTATTGTTTATCAAATAGATGTCTTGTGAAGGAATCCCTTAGGCTATTATAGTTGAATTGTTGCTCATTTTATGCCTTATTAACTCAATCATTTAACAAAACTGATGAAGTTTTATTAATATTATATCTTTGGTGTGAGTTTTATTGATTTATTTATTTAGATACATTGGTTTGAGCAAACTCGCCTTGTGTTCATTTGATAAGTTGACTAAACCAATGAGTTTATTGGTCTAGAATCATGCTCTTTACTCTAAGAAATATATGATCCTTTCTAGAGATGATAACATTAATGTAGGCATGTATATTTTACCTTGTTATGTTTCTAGTAATATATTAATCTTTATGTTGTTCTTTGGATTGTGCCTTAGCTGATTACTGAGCCCTTGATGGATTTTTGCCTCAGTCATTTCCTTATCAACTAATTTAATGTCATGCCTTCATTGATTGATTTTGATTTAGGGATTATTTCATATTTTCCCTTAGTTGAATTTCAATCCTTTTTAAAGTTGGTTGGATGATTCCATATGTCATCATCTAGGCAGCCCAAAGGCTTAACTAGAAGGCTAAGCCTCTAATGTTGTAGACTTCTATGGCACTACCTAGTGGTAGTGTTTAGGCGTGTAGATGCTTAGAAGGACTAAGTCATTGGGGTTAATACCCCCATGCCTTCATGTAATGTGTATTTATGTAGGTAAATGACCCAAAGGTTTAATCATTTGATTTATGGGCCCTTTCCCTTGATTTTACATAAGTCAATATTTATGACTTTGACAAGTGATTAAAATGAAGCCAAATGTCACCATCTTAATAACTCGAGAGTGATGACAACATGGGTAGATATATATTTAGTGTCATAATCATAGGCAAGTGGGATGTTTTCATATGGCATCATTATAGTAACCCACAAACCTAGAGATGACCACATAAAGTGTGAAGCCTTTGGATAGCAGGCAAGTGAGATGTTTCCATGTGGCATCATCTCGATAACCCACAAACATACATATGATTGCATAGGGTGCTTAGTAAGCATGAAGAAAGAAATGATTAGCCAATGGGGGATAATACCATAATACCTCCATGGTTTTAAAGATGTAAAGAGATTCCAAGTGGTAATGTCCAATGTACCAAAAGTTTAGGCTTGAACATACTTGAGGTGGACATATGGAATCCTTTGATTTAAAAAACTAATGAATAGGAAGTTTAAGTCCATTTTCACATCAATGACATCACCCCTCTTAGGTTTTACCTCATTAAATAATATTGAGTGATGGACAAACAAATGAGGACTACATGATTTCAAATTATTGTCTTACATCTATTAAAATCTCATGGAAGTGGTAGTTATGTCTTGTGTGATTGATAGGATATTCATATTTAGCCATGATCAAAGGTGTTATGTTTGGTATTATGTTATGTCATTCTTATATTTTAGGATAATAACTAGGCATGACACATTTGCTTAGCCACATGAGGAGGTGAGGGTGACCGTAGGATTTTATGGATAAAATTATGGTTTTTAAATGTAGGATTAGAGAATATACTAATAGAGGGGTAGGACCAGATGCATCTTAGGGCTAAGAATAAACCCTCTATTAAGTGTATTTTTAAATTTAATATAATTTATTATTTTATTCATTTTGATTTATTTTTATATTATTTATTTTATATTTTAGATGATTAATATTGATTTAATTTTGAAGTTAGATAACTATGTAACTATCATAAATTAAAATATGAAGTAATTTTATAAAATAAAATAATGTCAACAAGGAATTAAATTAATTTACTCTTATATTATTTAAAGCTATGAGTTAAAAAATTTAGGGTGCCTAATTTAATTTTTGGGGCCATGCTCTTATACAGTGAAATAATGTGTGGATTCCTTCACACTTCCAAGAATGTTTTAACCATGTAAGGATTTTGGAACCTAGAATATGGAATGTTGGCACCACTATGATGTTTGGTATATAATGTTTTAGTTTGAACCATTACACCAAAGGGAAATTTTTGTGTGTCCATAGTCACCAATTGGAAATTTCATTTCCTCCCCACATCCTTGCCAAAATAAATTTACCTCTTTTTTTCTCTTTGTTTTCATGCATATTTTTTAGGTAATTAAATATTAGTTCTTATGCTCATTTAATTTCAAAATTTTAATTTCATTTCATGTTCAATTTTAAAAAATTAGATGAATGTAATGAGCATAAATGCAACTAATTTTTTTTAATAACCATTGTTGACATGTATCCTAAAGTTTTTGAAAAAGAAAAAGGTGTGGATGGATAGTTGACATAAAATCTTTCTCCTCCTTTCCATATGATATTCAAAGTACATACTTCAATTAGGTAATATTTTACTTTAGTAAATGCATGAATAAATTTTATATGCACATAAAATTAATGGAGTTATGTAGACATTTAATATTGTTACAAGTCTTTTTATTACAATATTTCTTCCTTTTTTTGATCTATATGTGTCCTCAGCTTGAATTAGGGACATTTTGACACTTTTTTATATATATTATCCTTCTTTTTTGTTTTCCTTGGATATTTTTTCATTTATTTTTTAATTATATCATGTTTATGTCATGGTCATTATATATTTTTATATCTCATCTCTATTTAAATATTTATTTATTCCTCTAGGATAGGAACACATGTCTACCATATATACATAGTTTTTAGTTACTGATAATTGTTTATGCATAACTCATCACTACAATTTTATCCTTGAGTGTACATCCTAAAGAATACCTAGGATTAGATTTGGGTCCACTCATGGTAATTTATGAGATATTATTTTCTTATAATCACATATTATACTTTTTTACTTCACTTTCTTCTTATCTAGTCATTCTAGCTCCCTTGGTGCTCTTTTCTCCTTTTCCTACCTCTTCTCCCTAGTTTCAAGTTTTATCCCAATTAACTTGGCCATGTTACATTAATTATGTTATTTCCCTTGTGTTTAAAATATTATCAATTTAAATTGAATGTATTTAATTTTCCTACTAGTGTCCCTTTCTAGATACACCATCCCTAATTGATGTATTTTTTAGTGTTGTTGAACTAACTTTGCATGGTTGATGTAGTCATGTTTTTTTATTAAGATTATTATAATACATGGATTTCGATCAAGTCCACATGATTTTTTTAGTTCAATATTAGGATTTGGATTTGTACCTATAGGGTTCCTAGTTATCATTTTTATAATAAAAGCACACAATTCTATTTTTTTATGCATAAAAACCTACTTTTACTAGAAGAACAAGAATCAAAGTATAAGAGTTTAATCTTATGGTGGTCTAGTATTTGGTTAAGGTATTTGACTGTAAAAAGAATTAATCTAAACTAGGGGTGTTATGTTTTGTCGATGATGTCCAAAATTAAGGTCACATAGGTCTTGATCCTTGTCATTTGAATCTTCACTCACAACATATATTATAAAGTGCCACATGAGATAACTAGGAGGTAGATGTGCAAATAACTCAAGACAAGATAAGTATCCCTATATCTATAGTCCATTTTTTATTTATATTACATGATAATATTATATTATTGTGTTTTTAACATCGTCTCCTTACTAATTATTGCTTATTACTATAATTATATGTTATCTTTACATGCTAGTATATCCTACTTTAGATACATCTTGGTTAAAAACTTACTTCAAATATTTATTAATGACTGCCTAATGTAGTTTAATAATTTTTTACTTTAGTTTATTACCATCTTGGATCTACGTTACCCTTATTTTTTAGTTCCTTAAATGTAGTTTGCATATTATATAATTTATAACCAATTTTAAAATTAACTAGTGTTTTTTACCTCCACCCCACTTTCTTGAATGGCTTATTATATGTAGTTGGTCCTAGTATGGTATTCTCTCTTTCCTATATTATAGTATTATATGATTTTGACCCTATTTTCCCAACATAATTTTTTATTAACTTGTTGTGAGTCTTATACCACTATTGGTTGGATCATCTTCACATTCTATTTTATTTTATTACTTGCATTATATTTTCTTTATTTATAAATTCTTAGATTTTTAAATCATCTTATAATGATGTCTTCTATTATGTTGTTTTTAGTAAGACTCAACCCATTTATACTCTTTATGGTTTACTCCTTTCTCCCTACCACGTCCATCATTGAAGGAATCTCCTCATGGTGTAATTTTTCATGCCATAAATCAATCACTCCATTTCCCATGGTTAAATATCCCATAGGTAATTACATTACAATTTAATGAAATTTTAGTATGATAAAGGATCCCATGGAAGACACAACTTGAAAAAAATAAATTACATGATTTTACCATTCCTTACACTTTTAACCTCACCAAAAATCACTATAATTATCTTCCATTTTTTATGATTCTCATAACATTGGTGATGATTATGATCCTCCTAGTTATCCATATATATCATGGTAAACTATCCCTATAGTTATATCATTTATGACAATCTTATCATGACACAATATCTCATTTTTTACACTTATAACATGGTCAATGATCTATATAGTAATATTTACATTTATGAATATCCAAGCATGATTATAATAATTACCCTTCTTTACATATACAATTTGGTCTAAAATCACTCTAGTGATTTTCCAATATTCAGTTATTATAGTATGCTCAAATACACCAAAGATGGTATTCCTATTTTGAAAAACATGTAAAAAAAATCCCTATGATGAGTTTTTCATTTTTGACAGCCTTCTCTTTTACCAAAGTAATCATAATTATGATATCATATCTTTTTACCCTCCCACTAATCCATACTTTGATAAAATTAGGTGGGTAAGTCATCAAACCTTAACTCATATTCAAGATACCTTATCTAATTATATTTTTTCAACTTCTCAACACATGAAGAGTGATTAGTTTAAATACCTAGTAAAAAACACATTATAGATCACATTGAATCTTATCCTAACACTGAAATTCAACTCAAATCCATTTATATAAATTATATAGCTATGCATGTCTATCATACATGTTAAATTTTGAATTATATCCATTACAATATATAAAATATATAAATTGATGAAATTATTCATGGAAATATAATTTGTATTTTTTTATATTTATACCAAATTGAGCATGTCTATATAACCTTTTGATCAATCCAAATATATTTCCTAGTATAAAAAATGGCCAATACAATTCATTATTCTAAAAAAACTAAATCATCCATGACATAGAATGTGTTATTTCAATTAAAAATCATCTTCCTATCAAAACCAATTATATCAAAAAGACATCATAATATGTTGACAAGGCTAAAAATGATAATCTATAGATTAAAAAAAATATCATCCATGATAATAAATGTGTTGATACAATTAATAATAGTTCAGACATCCATAACTACCTCATCATGGTTGATATCATAGAGAATAAATCGTAAACATAATTTGAAAATCCATAAATTAACCTATATTCTATAATTCTTGATGTTATACTATTTTGTACTAAATATGATACTAATGGAAATAAGCATTTCATTATTGAGTTTGATATTAAATCCAATCCTACTATCTAACATATGGGGCATATAATGATGTCCTTCCTTTAATTACTTCACATGTTGGGCAATCTTATAATTCCCATATTTCTCTTATTTTACACTTTGGTGCATCTTTAAATGCCCATATCAAATTAGTATACACTCTAGGGGAATATTAAAATTCCAATGTTCCTCCTTCCTCAACCCTTAGAAAAATTAAAAAAAATTCACCTTCTTAAAATCTCACTTTTGTGATGAGCTAATTATCTCGAATCTTGCACACATTAAAGATAAAAAATCAAATTTAAGAAATATTTTAATATGTATAATCTATTTTTATGAAATTATGTTGATAAAGGTACATTCTTTTTTATTTCATAGTTATACATTCAATTCACATTCTATGTTAGGACTATTTAAATGTTTATATAACTCTTTTGTGTTCTATTTTAGATTCATTTATATACATCTCTAAGTTTTTTGTCAACCACCTTAGGATTACCTCTATTTTTTTTCATGTTTATCTTTCACCATTAATTTTTAAAATGTATCACCTAATTTTAGTTCCTTTGGGATCCCTTATTTTCATGCCTTTTATATTTTTTTAGTTTTATATTTTTGTTTTAAGACCTTAGGGAATATAAATAGGTCCTCCTCATAAATTCCCATCCTACACCCCTTCATTAGGATATTTTTAATATTGTATTCTTATCATCCTTGTACCTCATAGATTTATACAAATATTAATATCCTTTCTAAACTTTATATATTTACCCTTATTATGTTTTCACCTCTTGTAATTTAGTTGGTTAGTCTCATTGTAAGACATAAGGGAGTATACTTAGACCATCCTCACAAGTACCCATAATCCTACTACCTTTATTCTTAAACCTGATTCTAACTACAGCTAGATTTATTTTTATAAATATAATAAAATGGTTGAGAGTGGTGTTTATTTTCTTAGATTTAGTTACATTCTCTTTTGTAAAAATTATTATTGTTTATCTACATGTTTTTCATCCATATTTTACCCTCTCTATGATAAATTCCTCAAACATGTTTGTCATTGTATCATCATCTTGTTTACTATTTTTTGTGATTGGGGAATCCTAATTCATATTTTCATCTCTTCCATCTCCAACTTATTTTAGGTACATCAAGGTCAGTTTTTATATTACGTTATTTTCTATGGTGCAATTTTAGGTTTATCTAAGCTTATTAGTCTTTAAGTTATCTTATTTAGAATCTAGGTTTAATATCCATTGCATTATTCATATTAATCACCCATTATATGTATTCAAAATCAATCTATATGAGGAAAATATAAAAAGTTAAAAAAATTAGAAACTGAGATGTCAAAGTAAAATCAAAAGAATAAACAAAAAATTCAAATGTAAAGTATCTCTACAAATTCATATCACACCAAAAGATGTGATCAAATCATTTGGCATGTCTCCATTTTTATTTTTATTTAAAACTTAAAACTTAGCATAATATAAATCTAAGGTAAATTGGAGTGTTTTAGGCCATTAAAATAGGGTAGGAAGTCTCATATATGTTATTAATGCCACCTACTTTCTCACTCAACTATCTAATCCTCATAGTTTATCAATGACTCTAAGGGGTCCTAAGGAATGAGGAACATGTTGAAGTGTATATAATATTGTTAATACCTACATTATATTATTTAATGTGTAGGTATAATCTCCCTTTTGACATTTATCCTAAACACCCATTGTTGACCTTCAAAATCCATATATATATATATATATATATATATATATATATGGATTTCGAAGATCAACAATGGGTGTTTAGGATAAATGTCAGAAGGGAGATTATACCTAGACATTAAATAATATAATGTAGGTATTAACAATATTATATACACTTAGACATGTTCCTCATTCCTTAGGACCCCTTAGAGTCATTGATAAACTATAAGGATTAGATAGTTGAGTGAGAAAGTAGTTGGCATTAATAACATATATGAGACTTCCTACCCTATTTTAATGGCCTAAAACACTATATATGAGGAAAATATAAAAAATTAATAAAAAAATAAAAATTGATATGTCAAATTAAAATTAAAAAAAAATTTAAAAAAATAAAATATATTTTAAAATTCATCTCATAAAAGAAATGATCGTATCATTGGGCATCCATCCATATCCTATATTAATATAAAACCAAAATTTATAATCATTATAAATATTAGGTACATTAGAGAGTGTTAAGATATAAAAATGGGGTAGGAAGTCTCATATATTTTATTAGTGCCATTTAATTTCTCATGAAATTATTCAATCCTCATAGTTGATCAATGACTCTGTAAGGGGTCCTGAGTAATGAGGAACATGTCTAAGTGTTTCTAAGATTCTTAATCTCTATTTTATCTTATTTAGTATCTAGGTGTAATATCCCTTGAATTATTAATCTTAAACACCCATTTTTGGTCTTTCAAATCCATATATAGGAATAAAATACCAAAAGTTAAAAAAAATACTAAACCAAGATGTCAAATAAAAATCAAAATAAATGAGGAAATGGGAAATATCATAAAATGGACATTGTTGAAGACCTTTTACAATTTGAGATCCTAAATGGGCAATAAAACTAGAATGGTCATGTGACAATGTTTGGATGGATGAAATTCAATACGATAAGAAATGAAAATCCTTTGTTGGAATGTTAGGGGATTAAATAACCCCATGAAATATAGGACCCTATATAATACCATAGAAAGGGTTAAACCCTATATTCTTATCATATAATAAACCAAAATGTTTGATATTATTCTCAAATATTGTGCTATGAAAATATGGAGAAATGCCCAAGTTCTAGCCTAAGACTCCAAAGTGCCTTAGGAGGTCTAGCAATTTTTTGAAACCTAGATAACTTAAGAGGAGATATTTTGTGGTAGATAAATGACCAGATATCTATCTTGAAAGGATTGAGATATCAATGAAAAATGGATCTTATCCAATGTCTTTGTTCTAAATGCCAAATCTACTAAAAATTTTCTTTGGGAAAACTAGTTATCATTTTGAAGGACCTGTACAAATTAGAATTGGATTGTTGTTGGGGAATTCAATACCCCCTCAATCTAGGGGACAAAAAAGGGAGTCATATAGACTTCATTGATAGTATGATGGAATTTAAGGATTTCATTGCAAGTGTAGGATTAATGGATATAGACCTAAATGGAAACCCTTTTACATGGTCCAATAGAGAATTGGGTTAAATTTGATTTAAGTCTGGCTCAATAGGGTCCTCATTTCCTTAATAGTAGATATTTATTTCTCCATTAGGCTTTCTTCCCTCCCCAAAATTAGGTCTGATCATAACCCCTTAATTTTTGAAGGATACAAAATTAAAAAACCCAAATTTTATCCCTTTAGATTAAAAAGCATGTGGATTCATCATCTTGATCTCATGAAATCCATAATATTTTGGTGGAGAGAACCTTTCTTGAGCTCCATCATGTTTATTCTTACTAAAAAACTTAGCTTCCTCAAAACAAAGTTGAATATTTGGAATAAAGAAGTCTTCAACAACATTTTTATAAAAAAAGGATCTAGAGGTGGAACTATCAGTTATTAAAGATATTTGCACTATGGGAGGTAAAAATGATCACATGAATTTTAGGTAAAAAAACTTCTTTGTCAATTTCATAACCTTGAAGCAAAAGATGAAACCCATTGGATACAAAAGTCCAAGTGCACATGGTTGAAAAAGGGAAACAAGAATACCAAGTTCTTCCATCATTTAGCAACAAGACACAGGAACATTAATAAAGTATCTCAATTAAAAATGGAAAATGGGTCTATTAACAGAGATGAGGATGAAATATCCTACCATACAATTTTTTTTCTTAATATTCTCTTAGAAGAAAGACTCTCAGATGATCACCTGATAGCCTTCATATTTAATAACTTTGATAAAGTCTTCTCCAATGTTGATAATGTCTCCCTTACTAATATTAATTTTGAAGAGGAGATAAAAGTTTGATATTCAAAATAGAGGGATCCAAAGCCTCAAGAATCAATGGGTTCCCTCATTTCTTATTCTAAAAATTCTAGGACATTGTCTATAATGAGGTTGATGTAGTTACTAGATAATTTTTCCAATCCAAAACAATCTTCAAGGAAATCAATAACAATTTCGTAGTACTGATCCTTAAAAATTAGGGTTCTAATAACACTCAAGACTTATACCCCATTATCCTTTACAATAAAATGTACAAAATATGCTCCTTAATATTGATAAATTGAATGGAACATATCTTAGATAAAGTCATAGGGTAGCAGTAGGGGGATTTTGTGGCTGGTAGACAAATAACATATGGTATTATCCTAGTTCATAAATCCATTCATTCCATCTCTAGATCCTTGAGGTAGGGAATGTTTCTTAAGTTGGATATGTTGAAATATTATGATAGGGTCTCCTAGTGTTTCCTCATGCTGATTTTGGAGAGGTTAGGATTTAATCAAGACACCAGAAAGATTATCTAAAATTGCATTGCCACTCTTAGATTTTATATTATCATAAATGGTATACTTAAATGATTCTTCCCTTCTTCTAGATGACTAAGTCAAGGTGACCCTCTCTCCCCTTACCTCTTCATAATTTTAGAAAATATGATGGGTAAGAGTTTGTTAAAATCCCACTCTCAGAGATTGATTAAAAAAAATTAGTGGCTCCAAATATAGAACTTATCATGTATGAACAATTTACTAATGACCCTAGAATCCCAGGTGAGATCTCCATGGAAGAAACCAAAAAACTAAAACTCATATTAAAAAATTATGAATATTTTTTGAATAAGTGCATCAAATTTCAAAATATTTCTCTATGTTTCATTAACACTCCTCTCTTTCAGTAGAAAATAACTACTATAATTTTGGATTGCTAAGTGGAAAAACTTTTGAACAAGTCATTTGGGAATCCTATTATTTGAAGTAAAAATGGATTCTAATATTTGTAACCCTCTCATTAATTAAATATAAATAAAACTATTAGGGTGTAAGGCACACCTTCTGACATAGGTAAAAAAGAACCAACTACTAAAAGCCTTGATCTAGAGCATTCTTATTTTTCAAATGTCTATTTTTAGAATGCCCTCCAAGGTGGCCACTAAAATTTAACAAATCAAAAAAAAACTTATTATGTAGGGGCATTGAAGAAAGATTTAGGTATAACCTCATCACATGGTAAAAATATTACCTTCCCAAATAAAATGGAGGCTTGGGCCTTCAAAACATAAAATCTATGAATAGGGACCTATTGGAGAAAATGGGCTAGAGGATTATTAAGGAAGATAGTGAATGGGCAAGAAATTTTAAAGCTAAAAACCTAGAAAGAGTAGAAGTAAATGACTTACTATGGGAAGGTCTTGTGGATGGATTTACTTTCTTAAAGGTCATCTCCAACTATAAAGACCTTTTAAAGAAAGGCTTCATATGGAAAATTGGTAACAAAGATAAAATTGATGTCCAGGAAGATGCTTGGTTGTCTACCACCCCCTATCCTCACAACATACTTGCGATAACTAGTATAGGGACCTCAAGCAAAGATGGGGCTAGAAAATCAAAGATTACTGGGTAGTAAACAAAGGTTTAAAAATCTAAAAAATGTTCCCTTTTTAAGGGCTCTCTATGGAAGAGACTCATGCAATACAAACCTTCATCTCTTTAATCAATCAAATCCATATTCTTACATTCTAGAAGGAAGACCAATTTATATGGGATTATAAAGAGATTACATCATACTTGGTCACCTAAGTCACACCATGGTCCTTAATTTGGAAAGTGAATGAAAGTTTTGGAAAAATCTTTAGGTTAAGCATCTGACTCCCAAAGTCAACTTTTTCTTTTATCTAGCAGCACAAGATAAAATCCTAATTATGGATAACCTAGATAAAAGAGGACTGATAGTCCCAAATAGATGCTCTATATGTGAGAATGTAGAGGACTCGATCCATCACCTATTTCTATATTGCTCCTTCAACTTGACATTATTGATGTTGAATAAATTTAACCTAGTTTGGGGCAAACCCAATAATGTGTTTGATCTCATAATGAAATGGAAACCACTATATAATCTCCTATGCCTAGAGATCCTAGGGAACTTAGTTATTCCACATTAGTTCTGGTGTGTATGGAAAACCCATAATGATAGCCTCTTTTCAAACAAAAGGTATAGGACTAAAGGGGCCTTCCTTCACCTCTATCGTGCTATCACTAAAAATTGGAAAACTTTTCCTCCCAAAGACAAAAAACTTGGACCTCCTTCAACACTGTAGATATTTATCAACTAGGACATAGTTTAGCAGTTAAGCTCCCCCTCAAATTATGTTATCTATAAAAATACAAAATGGAAGGCTCCACTAAAAGGATGGGAGAATTTTTTTTTTGATGGTGCCTCTAAAGGAAACTTAAGACTTTTAGGTGGGGGAGGAGTCATAAGGAACTCAAAAAGAGAGTTGATTGTTACATATACAGGACCACTAGGAAATCAAACAAACCACCTTATTAAATCCAAGGTGGCCCTTTGGGGTATCCAACTAGCTTATATACTCAAATTATAAAAAACCATCATGAAGGATGATTTTTTAAACATTTTAAATTCTGTAGAAGGCAAAATAATCCCCTCACACACTATAAAAGACATCATGGATGATTCTAAGCTACTTTTGATGGGCATGGAATGAGTCCAAATTATGCATATATATTGTGAAGGTAATGGGCTAGAGGATCTACTTGCCAACATTAGAGTAGAACTACACCTTTTAACTAGCTAAAATGAAGGAGGCCATGTCCCCAATAATGTCTTAATGGCCATATGGGATGAAAGTAAAATAGGTTGAATGGTATATCATGCCATCACATATGAAAAATATTCATATCAAAAGATGGAATTCAATAATAATGATCTAATATTATGAACAATTAGGTTGGTTTAATTTCCATAGGATGAAGATAATGGGTATCCCAAGCCCAATTTGTATAGTTTAAACCTATCCTCTCTATAACTATTTATCTATTTATCTCAACTCTACTATCACTGTGCCAATGGGGGATATAGAGAGTGGATAGAACTTATCTCATGTTTAAAGGTGAGGGGATAGAATAAGGTATAGAAAAGCTAAGGCATGGGGGTCTCATAGAGCTTATTGTATGAATTATTGAGTATTATGTTGATGTATCCTAAGACTTCATCATTGCATGTAATAAGCACATGATGGTAATATGGGGCATAAATATCACAATCATAGAGGAATTCATAGGGAATGCCACTAACATGTCAGGTGAAGGGACAAAGGCCTTCAAGGATTAGACCAAGAATCAAGAGATTTTGTAGCACTTTTCTTGCATGAATGAGTTCATGAAAATAGATAAGAAGGGTTTCCCTTGGGTAGACCTTCCATGACATTGACTGAAGATATGCATCTAGGTAATGAGATACATGACCTTAGAGGGTAAATACACCATAATATTTTCTCATCATTTTTTTTATTAAACCACTTTCTAGGTTATAAAATCATCCTATCATTCTACCTAATAAAATCAATTGAATGTATTACCTTAACCTATCAAGTAAATAAGTCCAATCCCATTCTACATCAGGGGTTTATTTTGTTTCTTGTTAAGCATGATCAAACTCTATAAGGGAGGGAGGTCCCCTAGGGAGATCCTCTACCAAAGAAGACTCTCAAGAGAATTACCTAGAGGAGGACCCCACCTTGGGGTCTTACCACCCATCTATTATCACTCCCCAAGCTAGTTGTCTAAAACCTTTATCAAAGACATTCCACTCAATAATTTTATTCCCAAACCCAACTTGGTCTTCCTAGATGATGGAACTTGTATATAGGCCACAAAGAAGGTAAAATTCCTTCTATTTAGAGAGATGAAAAGTAATAAGGAACAACTTGATAATTTCAACAATAGGGTATAGGAGGCTTGTCTAACCCTAACTAGCCTTATACAAGAGTGTAATGTCCTACACAAGTAGGTAGACTTGATTGTTCAGTCCTTTATCTAATACACTAAGCTAAACCATACACCTATCAAGAAGTTGTCAATGGTTATAAAAATTCCCTTGCTTGGTTCCCCCAAATTGACCCCTATCAAGAAGAAAACCTTACATGTTTAAGGCCAAAAAATGCCATGCATGATTCTCCCAAGGGATGGTGTAGAAGGTCTTAGTATTCATACAAGAGAAAAGGTCTCTAAGATCAAGTGGGGTATTCGAGAGAAAACTATTGAGGAGGGAAATGAAACATCCAAGACCCCCCTCTTGGTATTTATGTTATATTTCTCTACTTTCAGTACTTTATAGATAGTTTTTGTTGTTTTTTTAATTCATCCATGGTTGGGGATATTACTCTTTCTTTATAATACTTTTAAGGTTCATGGATCCCTATAAAACTAAGTTATTACTCCTATCAAATAAAAATAAATAAACCATTAAATTTCAAAAGTAACATATCTCTAAAAATTCATATCAAACAAAAAGGTATGATCATATCATGTGGCATGTCTCCCTATCTTATTTTAATCTCAAATTACATACTTATCATCATTATAAAGATAAGGTACATTGGAGTGTGGTAGGATAGTTAAATGGTGTAGAAATTTTCATATATGTTATTATTTCCACCTACATTTTCACATAAGTATCCAATCCCCATTGTTGATCATTGACATTGTAAGTGGTCATGAAGAATGAGGAAATTATTTTGGAAAGGTAGGATAATTTTTAAATTTAACTCATATATCCTTCAAAGGATGATATTTATACTTCACTAGATATCTAAATCTCCTAATTTATTTGTTAGGTTTCTCTAGGGTCATTAATGTTGAAAACATTTGTTCTTGCCAAACTAATTAGAGTGTATGTTTTTATGATAAATAATGAATTTTTACCTTGATGATACCTTTTTTACCCTCCATTTTCATATATCCCCTTTATGGAGAATCATTTTTCTAAATCTTATTTTCTCTATATATAATTTTACATGTTAGAATTATGAAGGGTGTAAGTGGTCAAAGATTCCCATTTAATCTTGACATGTTTGAATATAATTTTCATCTTATATTTATTATAACATGATTTCTTGGTGATTTTTTAATCTTTATAAGATTTATCTTAGATTTTTTGGGGGCGTTGATAGTTTATTCTCCTTCTTACCATCCAATCTTAATTTGTCTCTCCTTTTATAGAATTAATCCCAAATTCTCCCTTCTATGATTTATTTCATTTTATACCATTTGTATTATTGAATTCATGAAAACCTAATTTAGCCCTCACTTAATGGGTTTTCAATATTGCATTCATTTTACATTACTTTATAAAAAAACTATATTTAAACTTTTATGCATACATTTGCATTACTTTTTTTCTATTTTCATGTTGTATCTTTATGGTTTTCAAATTATATTTTATTTTCCTACCATGATTGAGACTAAAATGTTTGCATGAAAGATTCATATCAAAATATTAAGTCATTTTCATGACCTGATATTGTGGCCCACTACAAATACTAGATTATAACTTGTTTTATAATGTTTTGATAGCACTTGGACTAATGACTATTGGTGTTTATTCTATTTTAAATGGTTGATTTGAAAGATATCTTAGGTCACTATTTTGATTATGCTATATCATAGTTGATGCTTATACTAGATTCATTTTATCCTAATATACATATACTACTTACACTAGATTCATTTTATCCTATTATATATATTACTTAAATTTAGTTACATTATTGTATGTTATTACTTTAGCAGGTTTCACTGATGTGGATTGACATTGATTAATCTTGTATCTATTGGTTTTATTCATAGGTCATGCTCAAGATCATGGTCATCATAACCAAGACATGAAATAGGATCGATAGTGGGTTTGGACATCTTGAGTATACTCAAGGGGTGATTGAGCAGTTGAAAGTTACTCTGATAGTTATAATGTATATGATGTGATATTGAGCCACTATCATTTATATTTATATTTATATTTATATTTATATTTTGTTATTATTTTTCATATTTTTAGGGTCTTACCTCACTTGTGTATGTATGCATCTTATTATGGTTCCTTGTTTGAAACTATTTTCTTGTGCTTGGTTATCCTCCTTGTCATAGTTGATATTTCATTACTAAGCCATAATCAAATGGATT
The DNA here is from genome assembly GCA_037957365.1 of Torreya grandis. Classification (NCBI taxonomy): domain Eukaryota; kingdom Viridiplantae; phylum Streptophyta; class Pinopsida; order Cupressales; family Taxaceae; genus Torreya; species Torreya grandis. The sequence continues at coordinate 1,420,918 of JARHVA010004499.1, forward strand.
GTCTTATTAGCCTGGTTGGTTTGCATTTGACTAGAACCATATGGGTTTCTTGAGCTTGGTAAACATATTTGAAAACCCTCTTCTTGGATAATTGACTGCTAATAGATTTGATCGATATTATGATTTATATGATCATTATTATTTTAATATTTTTTATTAATTATTATCATTTTATGGATTTTGATAATCTTAAATATATATTTTTTTATTATTTAAAAATATTTTATTTTTATTACTTTATTAGTGTTGTGTTCAATTATTTTTTATTGTTGACTATTTCATGTAAATTTTCACTTAAGTTATAAAGATAAAGAGAAAAGAAATTCAATATGGGTGTGGTTGAAAAATCTATTTGGTTTTGCACATGTTGAATCAGAAGATTGTGAAGAGATCCTCTTTGGATTGGGAGGAAGACCTATAGATAAGAAAGAACTAAAGCAAACTTGTTTGTTAGAGAGATAGTTGGGTGGATTGCTAGCGATATCTAGATCCTAGACGTCAGAACTTCCTTAGGGGTTGTCAATCTACATGTTTTAAATAATCAAGTTGATAAACTTGAAAGAAGGTACTTGCATCAATAATCAAAAGGTACTAAAATTGAATATAAGGAAGCTTGTTAATAAAATAGACTAGAAATGATCTAATTAGTGATAGACTAATTAATACTAGTGATAATGGGTTAGGGTATGCTTCAAAAAATTAGAAGGGGGTTTGTGAGTGGTTAGAAACACAAAAAAGTGTATTTTGTTGGGTGTAGGTGGGTAAAATCAGCTTGCTAGTTTTTTTTACCATAGGTAACCATTGGTAGTTGGGATGACCATCATGGTTAGGTCTAGCCATAGTAGTTGGGGTCCAACCATTAGTGGTTGACTATGGAATTATAGGTTTGATCAATAGAAGATGATGGTATTCTATAGATGAATTCTAGGAGTTAACAAAGGGATAGATTAATTTTAAAATAGATTAAAAGTATGTGAATATTAAAAATTAAGTACTTATCTCACCAAAATTTGATTGGGTGGATGGTTGACACAGTTATCCTATTTGTGAAATCTAGCTTGATTTTAGTAGAGTAATAGTACCTAAGAGATTAGTTGAGAAATGATGGAAAGTTGGATCTTAATAAGATGGATGATAATGCTTGACAATGTGGATGACATTGATTGATTTTATTGACCTAATTAACCTACAAAATAAACTCTTAAATGCATGAGCTGATAATTATTATAGATACATTTGACCTCTCAAGCCTCTCTCTCTTATAAGCATAATCAAGAGGTGGATGTGAAGGTGTAACTGGGTCATCTAAATATAATTTGTGCATGCAAAAGATTACAACATGAATTAGACAAGTTTATATTTAGAAAAGGGTTGATAGAGATTGTATGATCTTGGTGAAGAGATGGATCATGACCATCAATGGTTAAGGGTTCCCAAGGATGACCATCAATGGTCACCCTGATCATCAATGGTCAGCATCTATAGGAATAAGGTCTTGAAGGTCAGGGTTACTCACATAGGTGTAACTAAGTGTAGATTGATTGGTTTAGGATTGATAGGTGTAGGTTGGTCCTAAGAGGGTCCAAGGGTACTTATAGGGCTACTTCAACATTTGGAATCACATGTGTGTGTATTTTTGGTGTCTACATGTTTCCCCTTTTTGTTGTGTGGCTTTCATGAATGAGATACAAAATAAAAATAGAGTATGGGTCAAGGGTTTAGTTATCCCAAGAGTGGGAGGAGGTATTCCCCCTAAAATTAAGAGTTGGTGAGGTAGAGCTAAAATGGGGATGGGTTTGATAAGTGGTAGATGTTGAGTCCCTAGGTGGTCATATGAGGTTGGGCATTTGAGATGCAAACATGCACATAAAATGTGATGAAAGGTGAAACAACCAAGATTTCACATAGATGAGGTTACCAATGTTGGTAAAAATAAAGGTCAATGCTAACAAAGACATGTGATAAGTGAACCACATGACTACCTATGGGTGTGGAGGTTGGGAAAACTTGTAAATGAAAGTCTCTTAAGTGATCTCTATGTGTTTAGTGGCTATCCAAGGTAGGAGGTGCTCCTAGTGATACATAAGAAGATCAGTATGTTTGAGGTGGCACAAAATACAAAAGGGGTCACCATGGAAATTTTATCACTATTGTCAAATGACCAGGCAAAATGTGTCAACAAATTGCATGCTAGATGGGCCAAAAGAGACCAACCAAAGCTTCTATGAGGGTAGCTAGGGAGAAAGGAACTTCTTTAATTTGGCTATCCAAAGGAGGGGAAAGTTACTCCATTACCTCGGTAAGTGAGGTGGGGGAGGAATGGGTAGATTGGATGATTGGGTCCTCATGAGAATGTGTATCATGAACCATGTTGACAGTGTGAGCATCATGAGAGTATTTAGCCTATGTGTCCTCATTGTTTATAGGGGCATGGTTTGGAAAAGGTTTCTTGAAGATGTCAAGAGCTTGATTTCAAGGTGCATTGGGGTTATCCAAAGTGAGTTACCCCTTGTTAATGAGGATTTGGACAACATTATTAAAGGTATTACATTGGTTGAAGTCATGTCCAATTACCTAATGAAAGGCACAATCATCATTCTCATTATACCAAATAGATGTCGAATAAGAAGAATAAAACTATTGGGGACCTTTTATGGGCAAAATCTATATAAGTTTAGCTTTCAATAGCTTTTATATAACTGAAGCATAAGACTCTCCAAGTGGACTGAATTATTTTTGGTTGCTTCAGTTTGGGTTTTATTAGATTTGGTTAGAATGATTGCGATATTTTTTTTGAGTGATATTAGGTGGTGGGGCAGCCTTAAGGACAATTGAATTCATACTTCCCTTATTTTTAGTCTTAGAGTTAGCTTGATTACTTGTTTTGGAGGAGAAGAATTCATTGGTTTTCAAGGTGGAGTTATTGTTTCACAACTTTAGTTTACCCTCATCTATGGTTCAGTTATCTAACTTATGTACAATGGTAAAATCTTCATCAAAATTTCTCAAGATTTGGAAATGTAACGTATAAGAGATATGTTTGGCGTAATCCCAAGTGAAAAGTTCTATAAGTTTAGGTTGAGTCAAGGAGAATAAAATTTAATTAATCAATCTTATCTAATGGGAGATGAACTCAAAAATGGAATCATCATCAAATTGCCTAATAGAATATAGGTCGGTGATGGAGACCTTCTTGAAAATGTTGATGGAAAAGTGATCTAAGAATACATATGCTAGTTGGGTGAAATAAAATATGGAATTCTTGGTAAGGGCACTATACCAGTCGAGTGCTAGATTGGATAAAGACATGGAGAAGGTTTGGAGAAAAAGGGCATCATTGTAAGAAATCATGTATCATGTATGCCTAAAATACTGAAGGTTTTATTGGGGGTCCTCCTTGCTTTGAAATTTGGTAAATTTTGAAATCTCTGATTAAGGAGGGTAAGGTTTGATAAGAACTATAGATGAATAAGATCATTACAAATTTGATCATAAGATAGGATGTTATGATCCCCTGAAATGGATGACTCAAGGTTGGTCATCTTGTCCATGAGCTTTTTCATTAGGTCAATTTTATGTGGTGTGTCAAAAGGATTACAAGACTGGTATTATGGTTGAGGTTGGGAAACATATTAGTAATTTTTTGGTGGTTGAGAGGCTACCACATATTGGAATGTGGATGCTAGAAGTTAGGTAGGGTAGGCGGATGATGGTGGTTAGGTAGTAGGTACATACCATTATGGGTTAAGGATGTATCCTAGATTTGGTGTAGAGAATACCTATTGAGGGGTTACTATGGATTGGGTGTGTATGATTGTTAGGTTGGTAAAAAGAGGGGAGGTAGTGACTTTTGTGATAATAGTGGGTGATGCAGAAGGGATATGTACCCCTAAGAATGGAAAAGGGGTATTGACCAATAGGTTAGGTTTGACAAAGGAAACTTTAGTGGTGTTAATGGTAGATATTCCAACAATAAGTGGAGTGTGATGGTTTGATGGTTGGGTTGTCCCTAAGGTAGAGGAACCATTGGTAGTGGTGGAAGGTGTAAGGGTAGCAGTTGGCTGGATAGGTTGATTTTCAACTATGATGTCAAAGGGGTTAATGGATGAAGATGCATGGGTGGTTGAAAGGTGGGTAGTGACCATAGAAATAGGAATATCCCCCATAAGGTGGGATGGCATGCCATAAGGAGGATCATGATATGGGGTTGAAATCTAGGTATGGTGAGGGGAGCTATTAATGTAGTGCTAAAGGACAACTAGGTTGTTATCCAAAAAATTGTAAAAGTCCATGTCTCCTTGGGGAAATAATCAAGGAAAATTAGGGCTTCCTAATATATGGGGTGAATATTTTACCTTAGAGATGTACTCCATAGATGAGGAGGTAGAGGAAGCTATTTGATTTTGCTCTTCTAGGTCTCTTCACTACTGGTGATTGAGAAACATACAAGAAAAAAGGGGGGATAAAACAAGAACAATATCACCACTCAAATAAGAGGAAGACAAGAAAATGATCAAGGCAATCAAGACAGACACTATGAAGTATGTTTAATCCTAGAGGTTAGTTTTAATCTCTCTTTTGGCTTATGCATTAGTTTATAAGTATGTGTGATAGAAGTTGGCTTGTAGATCAAGTACTATATAAGTAATATATGGATAATTTTGGGTTGTTTAGGTGCTCAAAATAATCTATAAATCAATATGTGGCTTGGTATTAGGGATTATCCCCTCACTTCATGATCCTATAACGATAAGAGTGTTAGGTGCTTAGCTAATATATATCGATATCTAGAGTTTATACTCAACTAGAGAGCTGAGTTGGTTCTCCCCTTGGTAATGACCTCCAAGTAGGATTGTCAAGAAAGGGTAAGGTGACCACTAGGTGATGAAATCCTAATCAGGCCATATCTCAAATTATTTTGATGTATGATTAATTATTTCGTTTAGCTAGTGTGTGCAACAAAAAGTGATGATAAGATAAGATTATTATACTTTAATTCAAAGTGAACTAATGTTAAAAGAAAGAAATGGATGTAGTTGATTTTAATCCCAAGAGAGATTTTAGTTTCAATTATGAGCATAGATAAAGAGAAAAGCAAACAAATGCAAAGAAAACATGAGTAAAGACTCTAGTTGCTATTGGGCATGCCAGAATGTTTCATGCAAATTTTCGCTTAAGTTATAAATAAAGAGAGAAAAGAAACTTGATACGGATGTGGTTGAAAAAATTGATTGGCTATGCATGCATTGAATTAGAAGATTATGAATAGATCCTCTTTGGATTGGGAGGAAGACTTACAGATAAGAAAGCACTACAACAAACTTATTTGTTAGATAGATAGTTAGGTGGATTGCCTAGTAATAGCTAGATCCCAAAAGAAAGATCTTCCTTAGGGGTTGTCAATCTACACATTTTAAATAATCAATTTGATAAACTAGAAATAGTGTACTTTCATCAATAATGAAAAGGTACTAAAATTAAATACAAGAAATCTTATTAGGAAAATAGACTAGAAATGATCTAATTAGTGATAGACTAATTAATACTAGTGTTATCAGGTCAAGGTATGCTTTAGAAAATTAGAAGGGGGTCTATGAGTGGTCAAAATCATATATAATTGGATTTGGTTGGGTGTAGGTGGGTGAAATTAGCTTGCTAGTTTTTATACCATAGTTGATCATTAGTAATTGGGGTGACTGTCACTAATTAGGTCTGATCGTCAATAGTTGGGGTCCAACCATCGGTGGTTGACTGTGGAATTTTAATTTTGATCAATAGAAGGTGACAAGATTCTACAAATGAATTTTGGGAGTTAGGAAAGGGCTAGATTGATTATGAAATGGAATAAAAGTATGTGAATATTAATAATCAAGTGTTTGTCTCACCAGAAGTCAGTTGGGTGGATGATTAATGTAGTTAGCCTGTTGGTGGAATATGGCTCAATTCTATTAGAGTAACAGTACCTCAAATCTTGGTTAAGAAATGATGAAAATTTAGCTCTCAATAATATGGTTGATAATGCTTGACAATGTGGATGACATTAATTGATTTGATTGACCTACAAAATAAACTCTTGAATTCCTAACCTGATAATTATTTTTAGATCCATTTGACCTCCTAGGCCTCTCTCTCTTATAGTTATAATTAAGATGTGAAAGTGAAGGTGCAACTGGGTCATCTAAATATAATTTGTGCATGCAAAGGCTTGCAACACAAATTAGATAAGTTTATATTTAGAAAAGGGTTGGTAGAACTTGCATGCTCTTGGTGAAGAGGTGAATCCTAACTGTCAATTGTTAGGGTTCCCCAAGGCTAACCATTTGTGGTAACCCTAATTATCAATGGTTAGGGTGCATAAAAATAGGGTCTTGAAGGTTAGGGTTAGTCATCTAGATGCAACTAAGTGTAGATTGGTTGGTTTAGACCTGATAGGTGTAGGTTAGTCCTAAGAGGGTCCAAAGGTACTTCTAAGGCTACTTCAAAATTTAGAATCATAGGTGTGAAAATTTTTGATGTCTACATTGACCTTGGGTAGAATAAAAAAACATTGTTATTAATTCATGTTCATTATATGGGTCGACTCAAGTTATTTGGTCATTATTATTATTATTATTATTATTATTATTATTATTATTATTATTATTATTATTATTATTATGATTTTAATGATTTTGTGGTTTTTTTAATGGATAGGTTTGGGGGGTTTCGATTGACCATTATTATTATTAATTTTTTTCTTTGGCTCAGGAAGTAATCTATTAGGGTTTGACTCATGCCTTGGGGATATTAGACTTCACCCCTTTTTTGGGAAGAATCTTAGCTAGTTGAAAACCTGGGAGGGGTCACGTAGGATAGGGGAGAAAGAGGAGAATTTGTTGGTTGTGGGGGAGTCAGTGCTTGGTTTTGTGGGGTGATATGGTGTGAGAAACAATTTGTTGTAAAATAAATCCATAATTCTTATCTTGAAACCCATGTTTTTTATCATGTCAGCCTCCTATTTTTCCAAGTAAATTATGTTTTGGTTTTTAAGGATGGGAATTATGGCTTCTGTATTGGACATTTATAATATAAGTTAAATAAAGAGAATCATTAAAAATTCATGGGGAAGTTGTGAAACTTCCCTATGAATATTTAATGACACCCATTTGATCATACATCAATTATTTCTTTGGTTGGGCACTTTGGGTTAATTGGTTGTTGATTTTTTTATTACATGATTATCAAAATGTGTGAAATATTCAAATTATGGGTGTATGTATTTATGCTAGGTGCTATAAGATTATATTTGAGATTTTGATTTTTATGATTACATTTATTAAAAAGTAAGAGGATTTGAAACCAAGGGTTCTAAAATTTAGGCATCCTTTTTAAGTTCAAGTATAAACTAGAACAATTGTGCTACCTCCAAACTAGCTTCACTAGCATTGTAATCACAATGTTCAATTTGGTCTCTTTGTATGGGCTTATTTTTTATTGGTGGACCTACTTTCTTTTGGATCACTATTTGATTTTTCTATATATCATATGTAGTCTCTTGCATAACTAGAAGCACTAATTTCAATGCCCAATTGGGTCTATTATTATGGGATTGTTTCCTATTGGTAATGTTTTGCTAGAAATCATATGTACATAAGGATAATTTTTTTTGAAGCTTGATGTCTCCCTTATATATGATTCTCTCAATCTTGTTTTTCTATAAATCTTTTTTAAATGAGGATATATTTTTCTAAAGCTTTGATGTTTTCATGATATATAACTCTATTCATAATTATGAAATCTTTGGCTTTCACTTTACTCACTATTATGAATATTTGTTTTCAGATTTTAAGTTTTTAGTTATAATAAAATTGATTAACTGGTTGTCTATAAACCCCTATTTTACTCATATTTGATGGAGTTAATTGATGTCCCCAAATGGTTGAGTTGAGTTATCAGTTATGTACAATGAATTTTTTCTACTTTATTAAAATGATAATGTATTCTTCTTAGTTTGAGTTTTGTTTAAATATTTGAAGGAATTAAATATTGGTTTTACATGGCTATTTTAAGCTAGACCAAGTTTATTTTCTATTAATCAATGATATTTAGTCTCTATTTCTAACTCAATTGAGTTGATTTAGTTGTTGTAGATTAAACTCATTGTGTTTAATCATTTTACATGTAGGTAAGCCTCTTGGGATGAGCAATAGACTTGGATAGACCTTTTGATCTTATTAAATAGATATGATAGATCATTATTTATAGTGTAAATCATCTTCTATAAAGACTCAAGGTATGCCTTAGGTATTAATGAAGCCAATTGGTTTGGTTGAGTGTTATGGTTCTATGTTGACTTCATTGATTCTCTCATCCTTTCTTGACTATTTTTATAAATATTTATTGGTTTCTCAGTATATTTTGTATACCTTTTGCCTCAAATGATTACCTAGTTACCAAAACCCTCTACCTAGCTGATGGTTGGGGTGGTTATGGCCATCGATGGTTGGGCTCTTAGGTTTGCTTTTTAGGGGTATACTCCTTGTTGTATTCTCTCTCTTCCATTGATGCCTTTATATTTTATGTGGCAACATGTTTCTTGACCTTGTTAGTTGGTACATGATTCTTGGTTGGCATGTTAGATTGTAGTTGGATATCTATTTTATATTTTGGTTCTATCTTCTTAAAGTATGCAGTCTTGTAACATTTATTATGTTTGAGAAGAATAATATTGTATACAATGTTGTTATTGGTGATATTATTGATTATTATGGTTTGGTTATTATATATTTAACCAACTATATTTATTTTTTTGGTATGCATATAAGTTGGGTTCTATTTACTACATGAGTGATAGTTGTACTCAAAATACATTATGTTATACTTGATCTTTATATGTTGTTGTACGCACATGGTGATAACATGGTGATATACTTGTTGATGTAAAACATGCATAAAGTTATAAAAAGCTATTTTAAAATAGCAATATCTATATTGTCTTTGATCCCTAATTTCATATGAAATAAATTTGGTATCATCTTAATGCCTGTTGGAAACATTTAAAGGTTTTACTTCCCTTGATGGAATTGTGAAACTAATATATATTTTATGGTAACCACTATCAGGTGAAATCCTTATGGCATGGAATGCCAATTTAGTATATAGACTTACTTCTTATTTCTAACAAGAGCATGATGTTATCTAACCTTGTTGAGAGACATTGTTATTTTTTAAAAATGTTCAGTAATGTGTTAGACTAGGGCTTAAATCAATATCTATAAACAAAGTATGCAACCTATTATGTGATTAATGCATAATCCCTACAATAATAATAATAATAATAATAATAATAATAATAATAATTATTATTATTATTATTATTAATATTATTATTATTTAATGGTTTCATGGTTTATAATGAACTAGGCAATTAAATTAAATCTATATAAGTTGGTTATCCTTTAATATATGGAGGTGAAATCGGTACTATATAGATGTTATGATGTGTATGCTACACCTAGAAATTATGACTAACATATAGGTTGCCTTATGGATAATAAATCCTTACTTCCTTGTTATGTTTTAGCTTTGTTATTAGCTCATTTTGATCAATTAACAACACTAATGTGATGAATTTTTATTGAACACATGACCTATATCATGTTTATAAATTTAGCTTAATTAAGTTGTCATAATTGGTTTATGCAATCAGTTTTTGTTGATGATAAAAATAAGGTATTCTCATTATAGTAATAGTTGTCCAAATTGTTGTGGTATCATTTAAGTGAGTTTATTTCTATTGATTAAGTAATGAAATAAATCTTGATTAATGACTTTTACTATATGAGTCTGTATTATTGGTCATGGTTCTTACCAATAAGGATAATGTAATGTCATATACTATTGGCAAGTTTTTTAGTAAGTTCATTGTTTTAATTATTTATAATTTATATATTGAATAAAATAATGCTAGTTATATTGTATTTTTTTGCATTCATTATGTTGCTTACAATTGAGTAGAGTTATTAGATTAAAATTAATTTAGTATGGGAAATGTGATTCAAGGACATAGAGTTGATGATTCATTACAGAATCCCAAATGGTAGCATCATTTTAATTGCCTATATGAGATATAAATACATTATAGAGTTAGATGGTTGTTGGGCTACAAGTAGATGTGTGTTCTTAAAATTATAGTCTTATATTTGGCATTGAATTCTTGGTACACTTTATATTGTGATCATTGAAACAATGAATGATCCCAAGATTGGAATGATCCATAAATATGCCATGTAGACTTACAATGCTTACACTATGATCGGTTGTTTAATAGTCCACCTTATAAATGAGTTATGAAATAATAATTTATACTTATTGGTCACTCATTTTAATGGTAAAAATTACTTAAGTGATGTAATCTAGCATGGGTATACATATATTAATTGATTGGCATGAATGTCTATGTTTTGACAATAGCATGATATTATAACCAAAGGATAAGTAAGAGACATATGCAAGAATGCTATGGCTAACTTATAGGATGGTACATCTATATCATGAGAAGTAATTTATATTTTCTTAAAGTCCTTATATATGGCTATTCATTAGGATGTTAACTTGTGCGATGTCATCCACCTTGAACTAAGTGTATTACAACTCATCTAATGTTAATGAGGAATAAGTCTCTCATAACAGAGTTATGCTTTTGTATATGACCTGCATGATGTAAGGAAATGATGGTGCAATGATCCCCTAAGGAACTTGGATCATGGTATAGTGATCGAATGGAGGTAACATAAATATTGGCCCTTGGCTGATTCCTAGAAGGTTATGGTAAATATTAAGTTTATGTCATTTTGGTTTTAGTGGTGGTTTAAAAATGTCCACTTGTTGATCTCATGATGGGGTAAGACTTTCCTAGGAAAAGTTAGAAAAATTAATTCTCCTACTTGGTCAATTTGACCCTTCATGCTTAATTATTTCACTCCTCATTTGTCTTAATTGTATGCTTAGTAAATAAATATCAAGCTAAAATTTGGTATGCTTAATTCCATTATTGTTGTTTATGAAATTATCTATTTTGAATAATAGGGATGATGACTACAATTTTATTGGAATCATATACATGAATGATCTATTCAATGTCTTAAACTATTGAACCATGATCACATGGATAATTGGGTACTTAGGTAGGGATCAAAGTTCCTAGGTGGTTCGATAGAGAAGGCAAGTGAATTTTCAAGTTTGAATGGTTATCAATATGGATTTTCATACCAATATCCCCTCAAACAACATATCAGTCTAAGGAAAACATACTTTTCTATGGTATTTCCTAGTGGTGTTTATTCTTAGGTAAGAATAGAAGGTGAACCAATCGAGTTATTGGTTATTAGTACTTTATATAGTTGATTTTCTAGATGCATTGAGTTACATTAAATTTATTATGTGGACCAAAAATGCCATTCCATTGTGTACTCTAAAAGGCAATTCCAATTATTATTATTATTATTATTATTATTATTATTATTATTATTATTATTATTATTATTATTATTATTATTATTATTATTATTATTATTATTTTTGTTGTTGTTGTTGTTATTATTATTATTATTATTATTTATTTATTTATTTATTTATTTTGGGGTGGGGAGGTTATTTTAACTAGTATCAGAGCCTATGCTTTAAGGGTTTTGGCTAACTTTTGGTCACTTTTAACTAATTTTATCATATTCTTGAAAGGGTTGGTTGAGCTTGTGTGTGATCATGCATACTTTTCTAAAGGCTTATGTTTACATAGTATAGTTTGGATGTTTAAAAATACATTTAATATGTAGGTGCATATTTTTTTGGAAGCTTATTTTATATCAGCATGTATGTGTATGTTTGTGGATGGATAAAAAACACTTGTATGACTATGTTTCCCTTGCTAAGATTGATTTATGACATTGTATGATTGAGTGATGATAAACCATGGTTAATATTATATACCTTGTGTGGAAAACTATATGTCTTATATGCTTTAATAAGGCTATGGTATGACCTTTATAAAGGCACTTAGCCTCTCAGGTTAATAAAATAGTGCTCTATTATGCAATACTAAGATGATAGTTTTTTTTGCATTTATGGAATTTATGTGTGTGAAAAATTGGTAAATTATTGAAATGAATTTATGATACTTACTGATATCCTTTGTTGGGTTAACCCTTCCCTAATAGAGTTATGTTAAGGAAAGTATCACCTATCAACCATTAACTTGTATGGGTAAGTCAATGGGAGAGTAGTGATAACCACTTCGCCCTTAGAATTGAGTAAATGATGTTCGATATATATTGTTGACATGTATGGGTAAGTTATCAATAGATGCTTAGAAAATAATGACCTTGGGATGACCAAGGGCTAGGCTTAAACCTAGAGGGTTGTATAGGGTGAGAGTGTCTAATTTACTTGGGTAAATTAGTAAGTCTTGGGACCTATGATTGTGAAGGAGTATCTTGAGTTGAATAAGATCTTGATTTTGGTTATGAATTTTAGATATTTTGAATTAAATTGGAGAAGCATCTGGCTTAGTAAATCCAAAAGTTTAAAATTTAATAAGTGTGTGTAAATGTTTATTTTGACCCTAATTTGAATCTAGGGTGTTCATTTTGATCATAGATATATTTTCCATCCATGATGGTTATTTTAATCATGGATAAGTTGATTTACATGAGAATGTTATGATAAAAATGGATATGTTTTACATCTATGAGGATGTTTAATTTATTCTTGGATGAGTTATACATCCATGGCAATGCCTATTAAAACTTGGCTATATTTTGACATCCATGAGGATGTCTTTTATGATATTAGATATGTCTTACATCCATGAGGGTGTTTATTATCAAGTTCTATTGAACTTGATGAATTTAGTAAATTATAATTTTTATGGTGGTATTATAACACTCACCTTGTGCCTTTTTTAAGTTCACCATTTCTTAAAAGTGGTGTTGCATCAAAGCAAGCATCACCATTCAACCTTTGACTCCATAGATTAATTCAATTAGAAGAATATAAATATAAACTTGTTGTTGGAATCATGAGATGATTCCTTCATGGCCATTAATAGCTTATATGAGCAAAGCATATGATGATACAAAGGTATAATAGCTTGGGAGGTCCAAGGGTGTGGCTCAAGCCTAGAGAGCCTAGTGGGTGAGTGTGACTATATTTCTTGGGAAAGTAGAGAGTTATATGGATCTCTTATTGTTATTTGGTAGTATGAACCATCTATCTATGATGCATGAACATTGTTGATAAATTTATGAAACTCATGAAGATAGAATTTAAAGGATTATTTGGAACATAACCTTCCTTAAAATAAGGTGATCATAAATTAGAGATCATTAGGTTTGATCTTGTTGTACTATATGATGGATACTTTATGTCATTTGGATGACATCTAGACATTGGTTGACTCAATGGGAATCATGGATCCTAGTACTTTACCATCTTGTGTCCTTAATTATTTTGATGTGAAAGTATATTGGCATAATTATTAGAAAACTTGAATAACCTATCCGTGACCTATTTCATATTATTCCTACTTGTATATAAAACCATCATGTGTCTTGTAAACCATACATTTGATTGATTATGTTAAATCATGTAAATTGGTATCTGCATGATACTATGTGTATGTAGTTAACCTTGTGGGTTTTCACTTTTTGTTCTTAATATTAGTATTGTTATATGAGAATTTATATACATTATGGTATGTTTTTTATTACTGAATGTGTGAATAATGACAAATTTACTTGTGTAAAAAATCCCCCAATTCCAAAATCAATCATGCGAACCTTACTTTGATCTATGTTTTTTAAATTTTTGTATGAGTATTTTGTGTACATACTAGGGAATAAATGTGACTTTGTGTTGTTAATACATTTATATGTTGTAATGTGATCATAAGATACTCATGTGATATATATTTCCCTTCTAAAACCAATTGTTATTGATTCAAATCTACCAAGGTATAATGTTGTATTATGTGATGTAATCCTGCATCACTACTCTAGTATTGAGCATTGGTTTAAGTATGAGGTTGAGGGTAGATAATAACTATATACATAATGATTTATAATATGTATGGGCTAAGAAGTAGAGTTTCTCTTAGGTTGAAAACCCACTTTTCCCCTTTGCATAAGTATCCATCTGATTTGTTTAGAGTGTACACCATGAGTTCTATAAGTTGGTCATGGAATATTAGTGCATAATGGTCACTTTATGGACTTAATGTTCCTTTAACTGACTCTTAGAAGTTGTGATAAAAACAACCCTTTTAAAATTTTATTTTTTAAACCTTATGAAGCACTCGCTGGTCCTGAAATTTGGATGTTTATGCAAAATCAATAAGGTGGTACGTGTTTAAATACATGCATGTGTTGGCATGTAAGTTTAAACATGTTATGGTTTAGGTATTTTTTTTATACCTACTAGAGATATTATGGGATGAATATTTGTGTTTTGTATTAAAATCATAACTAGAATGTATGCTGATTTTATGCTATGAAAGAGTAACATAAATCCCTAATCAGGTGGTGTTAAAAATATTACGTACCCACTTGACTCTTAGAGTGATGAAATCTAGGCAATGCCCTCAGAAAGATGATTTTTGGATGGGATTTATATCCCTAGACCATCGTGTGAGTTCATGTGTGTTGGAGAACATGTTATAATCCTTTGGGTTATATGTGATGTCTGGAATGGCTTCTCTAATGTTCATTGTGGTTGGTGTAGGATGTTGCACTAACCCATGAATGGTTGATAATGTGGTAGAATAAACTTAAAAGTATGTATTACTACCTTTGTGAAATGGCATTATATAATGAATGTTCATTTTGGTTGGTGTAGGATGTTGCACTAACCCATGAATGGTTGATGATGTGGTAGAATAGACTTAAAAGTATGTATTGCTACCTTTGTGAAATGGCATTATATAATGAATGTTTTTAATATTATGCATGTGGAATAATGTTTTTAGTGGAAGATTCCACTCTTAATTTAAATCTGGTTAGATTGGATGATTGTAATCATTAGCCTCATATTGTAGGTTTGTGTGTGTTGACACAAAGATGAATAATGACCCTAAAAAAAATTTATGTTCAAACTACTAATATTATTTAGACAATAAATTTTTAACTTGTTGAACTATGGTTATAATTTTTTACTTGGAAGTGTCAATAGTACTCTTATTGGAAAGCATTTTAAGGTAAGTGTAAGCTATTGTGTTTTAGAACATTGTATGCT
Source organism: Torreya grandis (assembly GCA_037957365.1). NCBI lineage: Eukaryota > Viridiplantae > Streptophyta > Pinopsida > Cupressales > Taxaceae > Torreya > Torreya grandis. Next base: position 1,436,182 of record JARHVA010004499.1, read on the forward strand.
CTTGATGTTTAATTAACACCTTATCAAGTGGTTATAATAGTTAATAACAACAATGCTATATTTAAATTAATAATTTTAATTTTTGAATATTATTGATTAGTGAAGGAAGATTTGGTTTTGTTGAACCTATTGATAGCTAGTTTTGGCAAATTCTAATGTAATTGATGGCCTTTTAAGGCATGAGATTAGAAAATTTCCAACCAAGTTGGGATATTTGGTGGAATATTATTCTTTAATAGTGCTACCTAGGTTTTTTTATACCATGTTGGTATCATAAAGGATACATGAAGGTATGAAGGAGGCCATTACTATCCTAATATAATGGAAAATGTGGTTGTTTTAATAGTAGAAAATAAGAATTCCAATAAGATAAGGTTGAGGCATTTCCACCCCTCAATAGGTGGAGAGGTTGTGAAGAAGTGTTAATTAGTTTAGCTGGACATTTTTAGAGAATATAGTTTTTGACTATTAATAGTCATTGAGATGACTCTTCTTTGAGGAGGGGTGGATGTCACGACCTAACCCTATAGCCTATTATAAATACTAGATTATAACTTTCTTTAACATGTTTTGATAGCATTTGTACTAATGACTATTGATGTTGGTTCCATTTTAGATGGTTGAGTTACAAGATATCTTGGATCATTATTTTGATTATGCTATATCATGGTTGATGCTTATACTAGATTCATTTTAACTTGATATACATATACCAATTACACTAGATTTATTTTATCCTATTATATATGCTACTTCAATTTAGTTACATTATTGTATGTTATTGCTTTAACATGTTTCACTAATGTAAATAAACATTGACTAATCTTTTAGCTATTGGTTATATTCATAAGACATGTTTGAGGTCAAGTTTATCAAAACCATGCCACGTGCTAGGCTCGATGGTGGGTTTGGATGTCTCAGATATACTTGAGGGGTGATTGAGAAGATGGATGTTACTCTGATAGGTATAATTGGTATGATGTGATACTAAGCCACCATCATTTATATTTCTATTTTGTTAACAATTTTCATATTTCTATTGTCTTGCCACACTTGTGCATGTATGGATCTTGTTATGGTTTCTTGTTTGGAATTAGTTTCTCATGCTTGGTTATCCTCCTTGTCATTGTTAATATTTAATTACTGAGCCATAATGAAATGGCTTGTCTTATCAGCCTAGTTGATTTGGGTTAAAATAGAATTGTATGGGTGTATTAACCTTAGTAAACATCTTTAGTAATCCCCTTCATGGCAATTAACTACCAAGATCTTTAATCGGTACTATGATTTCTATGGTCATTATTATTTTAATGATTTTTATTAATTATTATTATTTTATAGATTTTGATCAGCTTAGAGATTTATTTTATTATTATTACGTTAAATTGTTTTGTTGTTGTTAATCTTGGGTGGAATAAAAAACCATTGTTATTAATTCATCTTGATTATATGGGTCGACTCAAGTTATTCGGTCATTTTTAAAATTATTTTAATGATTTTGTGGTTTAGTTATTTTATGGATTGACTTATTGGGGGTTTCATTTGAACATTATTATTATTATTATTATTATTATTAATTTTTTATTTGGCTTGGGGATTACATTGTTGGAGGTTGAATCACTCCCTAGGGATATTGCACTTCACCCCATTTTAGGGAATACTTGCGGATAGATTGAAAACCCAAGAGGGGCCATGTAGGGTAGTGGGGAAGGAGGAGGATTTGGTGACCATGGGGGAGTCAACACCTGGTTTGGTGGGGCAATCTGGAATGAGAAGTAAGCTACCATAAAATAAAGACATGATTCTTGTACTAAAACCCATGTTTTTCACCATGGCAAGCTATATTTTTTACAATTAAACTATGTTTTAATTTTCAAGGATGGCCATTATGGCTTTTATATTGGGAATTGGTACTATAATTTAAACAAAGATAGTCATTATAGATTTATGGGGAAGTCATGATACTTCCCTGTGAATCTTTAATGGCACCCATTTGACCATGAATAAATTATTTTTTTGGCTAGGCTTTTTGGGTTAATTCACTATTAATTTTGTGACTACATGATTATCAAAATGTGTGAAAGATTTAAATCATAGGTGTAAATATTTATATTAGGTGTTATAAGATTATATTTGGGATTTTGATTTTTGTGATTACATTTATTAAAAAGTAAGAGGATTTTAAATTGAAGGTTCTATAATTTAGGTATCCACTTTAAGCTCAAGTATTAACTAGAACACTTGCATTGCCTCCAAACTAGCTTAACTAGAATTTTAATCATAATGCTTAATTTGGTCTCTTCATATGATCTTGTTTTCTATTGGTGGGATTATTTTCTATTTAATTGATATTTGAGTTTTTTAGATATCATATGTAGTCTCCTGCATAACTCGTAGTGCTAATTGCAATACCTAATTGGGTTTATTTTTATGGGATTATTTCCTATTGGTTATGTTTCGATAGAAATCATATGTAAATAAGGAGAATTTTTATGAAGCTTGACATATTCCTTATATATGATTATGTCAAGATTATTTTTCTAGATATCTTATGTGAATGATGGTAATTTTTTTGAAGCTCTGATGTCATCATGATATATAACTATGTTCATACTTTTAAAATCTTTGGATGTCACTTTGATACCACACCCTTTATTATGCATATTTGATTCCATACTTTATGTTTTTGGTTATAATAAAATAGAACTGGATGTCTATAAACCTATATTTTACTCATATTTGCTAAAGTTAATTACTTTACCCAAGTGGTTGGGCCGAGTTATTAGTTATAGAAAATGAATTGTTATTTTTTGCTTTGTTAAAATGATAATGCATGTTTATTGGTTTTGGATTTGTTTAAATATTTGAAGGAATTAAATGTTGGTTATACAAGGATATTTTCAAGCCAAAACAAGTTTATTTTATATTAATGAATGATATGTAGTCCCTATTTCTAACTTGATTGAGGTGTTTTGATTGTTGTGGATTGAACCCATTGTGTTTAATCAATTTATATCAGGTAAGTCTCTTGGGCTAAGCAATAGACTTTTCTAAACCTTATGGTCTTGTTAATTGGATATGATAGATTCTAATTTATAATTTAAATCAACTTTTATAAATATTCATAGTATGGCTTGGGTATTACTCAGGCAAACTCATTTGATTTAGTGTTATGGTTCTATGTTGACTGCATTGCTTCTCTCATCATTTGTTGACTATTTTATAATTCTTTATTGGTGTCTTAGTATCTTTTGTATACCTCTTACCTCACCCAAATACCCAATTACCCAAATTTTCCACCTAGATGATGGTTGGGGTGGTAAGGGCCATGGGTGGTTAGGCTCATAGAGTTGTTGTTTTTTTTGGTAGGCGAGGGGGGGGGATGGGGCGTGGGGTGGGGGTATTCTCCCTGTTGTATTCACTCTCTTTATTTGATGTCATTGGATTTCATGTGGCAACATGTTTCTTTATCTTTTGTGTTGGTACATGATTCTTGGTTGGCATGTTGGATTGTAGTTAGATGACCATTTTATATTTTGGTTCTATCTTCTTACCATATGTAGTCTTCTAACATATTATTATGTTGGAAAAAAAATAATATTGTATATGATGTTGTTATTTGTGGCATTATTGATGATGGTGGCTTGGTTCTTGTATATTTAATTAGCTATATTTATTTCTTTAGTATGCATATATGTTGAGTTTTATTTACTACATGAATGATAATTGTACTCAAAATGCAGTATGTTATACTTGATATTTATATGTTGTTGTATGCACATGGTGATAAAATAGTGATATACTTGTTGATGTGAAATATGCACAAAGTTGTAAAAATGTATTTTGGAGAAACTATATATATATATATATATATATATATATATATATATATATATATAGTCTTTGATCCCTAATTACATATGAAATCAAGCTAGTATCATCTTAATGTCTATTGGAAACATTTAGAGGTTTTAATTCCCTTGATGAAATTTTGAAAATAATATATATTTTGTGCTAACCATTATCAGGTGACATCCTTATAGCATGGAATGCCAATTTAGTACATAGACTTACCTTCTATTTATAATAAGAGCATGATGTTGTCTAACCTTATTGAGAGACATTGTTATTTTTTAAAACATGTTTAGTAATATATTAGACTTGGGATTGAATCATCAGTCATAAAAAATAGTATGCAACTTGTTATGTGATTAATGCATACTCTTTAAAATTCTTATTAATATGATGTTTTATGAGTTCATGGTTTATAATTAACTAAGGAATTAAGGAAAAATTATACAAGTTGGTTATCCCTGAATATATGGAGGTGAAATTTCTACTATATAGATGTTATGATGGGTATGATATACCTTTTAATCATTACTAATATATGGGTTACCTTATGGATAATAAATTCTTACTTCCTTATTATGTTTCATCTTTGTTATTCGCTCATTTTTATCTAATTACAATGCTAATGTGAGGCATTGTTATTGAACACATGACCCATAGCATGTTTATAACTTGGGCTAAATCAAGTTATTGCAATTGGTTTATGCAATCAATTTTCACTGATGATAAAAACAAGGTATTATCATTATAGTAATGATTGTCTAGATTGTTGTGGTATCATTTAAGTGAGTCTATTTCTATTGCTTAAGCAATTAAATAAATCCTAATTAATGACTTTCACTATACGAGTGTATATTATTGGTCATGGTTCTTATCAATAAAGATAATGTAATGTTATAGACTAATCACAAGTTTTTTAGTAAGTTTATTGTTTCAATTATTTATAATTTAACTCTTGAATAATGGAATGCTAGTTATATTGTATTTATTTACATTCATTATGTTTCTTCCAGTGGATTGGAGTTACTATATTAAAGTTAATTTAGTATGGTCAACATAATTAAAGGAACTAAAGTTGATGATTCCTTAAAGAATCACAATTGGTAGCATCATTTTAGTTACCTATATGAGTGAGAAATACATTCTAGAGTTAGATGGTTATTAGACTATAGGTAAATGTGTGTGCTTAAAATTATAAGATTATATTTGGCATTGAATTCTTGGTACACTTTATATTATGATCATTAAAATAATGAATAATCTCAAAATCTGAATGAGGTGTAAATATATCGTGTAAACTTATAATTCTTACACTATGATCGGTGGTTTAGTAGTCTACCTTAGTAATGAGTTATTGCATAATAATTTTTCCTTATTGGTCAATTATGTTAATTTTTAAAATTACTTAAGTGATGTAATATATCATGGGTATACATATATTAATTAATTGGTGTGAATGTATATGTTTTGATAACAGCATGATATTATAACCAAAAGACAAGTAATCAACATATGGGTGAAAGACTCCTATGGCTGACTTATAGGATCATATATCTCTATCACGAGAAGTAATTTGGATTTTCCTAATGCATTCTATAAGCCTAATCATTAGGATGTTCACTTGTGTTATGTCATCCACCTTGAAATAAGTGCATTACGACTCATCTAATGTTAATGAGGAATAAATCTCTCATAACAGAGTTGTGTTTCTGTATGTGACCTTCATCAAGTAAGGGAATGATGGTGCAATGATCCCTTAAGGAGCTTGGATGATGGTATAGTGATCCAATGGGGTTAGCATAAGGATTGGCCCTTACTTAGGTGATTCCCAAAATGTTATGGTGAATCTTAAGTTTATGTTGAGTTGACTTTAGTGGTGGTTTAGAAAGGTCCACTTTCTAATCTCATGATGGGGTAATATTTACCTAGGCAAAGTTAATGAGATGAATTCTCCTACTTGGTCAATTCAATCCTCCATGCTTAATTATTACACTCCTCTTTTATATTAATTATATACTTAACAGATAGGTATCATGCTAAATTTTGATATGTTTCATTCCATTCTTATTATTTATGGCATTATTTATTTGTAACAATAGGGATGTTTTCTACAATTTTATTAGAATCATATGCATGAATTATTTATTCAATCTATTGAGTTATTAAACCATGATTGCATGTGTAACTAAATACTTAGGTAGGGATAAAGGTTCCTAGGTGGTCTGATAGAGAAGGTGAGTTCTTTTGCAAGTTTTAATAGTTACTAGTATCGATCTGCATACTAATACCCCCTCAAAAAATATAACATTATAAGGTAAACATACTTCTCTATAACATTTCCTAGTGGTGTTTATCCAGAGGTAAGTGTGCAATGTGAAAAAATATAGTTATTTTTTATTATTACGTTTTGTATTTGATCCTTGAGATGCATTATGATGAATTAAAGTTATGCATCAAACCCTAAACACCATTCCATTGTGTACTTTGAAAGGCAATTTCAATTTTTTTTGGGTTATTTTAGTCATGAAATGTATGTGTTATTTTTAATTCATTTTTTTCATTTTATCATCATTTATTTATATCCTTAATTTTATCTTTTGTGTTTCTATGTTTATTTCCAAAGCACCATCCCATGTTATACTATTTTGACACATGATGATATTTGGTTGGAGCATATGCATACACTTATGTTTTTTAGTTAATATTGATTTATTATGTAAGATTCATTAGAACATCTTTGTCCCTAAGTGCATATCCTAAGAACTATATTGGGATAGAGGTGGTTGTTAGAGTAGGGGTTTTATTTTTTACCCATATTTATTTATTATGTTATTTTTTCCCTCACTTAGATTTTTCCTACTTTCATGGAGAAGCTTGCTTATGTGTGTAGGTTGACTAGGTGACTAGGAAGTAATTCCCTCGACTAGTTATTCTAGATATGGGAGTTATTCATCTATTATTTGCCATGTTGACCACCTTTTATGTAGGAGTTAATTGTCTATTTCAAGGTTTTGTTGGCCACCTTTTGAGTAGGATATACTTGTCTATTTCAAGGTTTTGTTGGCCACCTTTTGTTAAGGCATTACTTGATTATTTTACTATATGTAATCATATCATTTGAGAGCTTTTAAAATTAATGAAATATTGGGTTTTTTTTACTGGATTTTTATCTCTTTCAATATTCTCTTTAAGTGATTTATTATTTCTTCAACAAAATTTTGGTGTGCATAATATTTATCTCATGTGATCTTGACCTCTACATTCACATTATCCAAACTGAAGACAACTCTCATATGCATTAGAGCCACTAGTGGTAATCATATGTCTATTTTTTTTTTATTATTGTTATGTTATCTTTTGAAATCATGTAATTTTTATTTGCAAAATAAGCTTGGTATAAAATCCATTTTTGGGATTTTTTGTCTTTGGTGAAGTCATTTTTTTATAGATTTGGTTCAGTGGCATCCATTACCAAATTTTTTATGGTTTTTTTTATGATTATATGTTCTATTTGTATTTATAATTTTTCATGTAAAATACTTATGTGACTCCATATATCCTTAAGTAATATCTCTTGTGTTTAGTATCATCTTGTGTATTTAGCCTCAACTCAGCCTCAATTGGTTTTGTGTGTTTGGCATATTGTTCAACCCTAATTCTATGTTGCTTCTAGATAATATTTATTTTCAACAGTTTCCTCTATTAATTCTATTCAAATTACCTCCAACTAAAAACTACCACTCCATGTAGCCTCTACACTAAAATTGGCCAATTCAGCCTAATAGCCTCATCAAAAATATCCTTAAGCTATAGTAGGGGGCTATATCTCCCTCCCTACAACCCCCTAGCTAGGCCTTCAAGTTATTCAATCAAAAACACAAAAGACTCCTACAATTTCAAAAGGATTATGATTTTATTACAAAACAACCTAAGTATATTTAAAGTTTGTCCTAAAGTTTTTAATCTGGCATATTAAAACACCTTTTTATTTATTTAAAATAAGGTCAAATAGTGTACTTTTTTTTAAATGCACAAGTAATGCATAAGAGGATTGGTCAAGTTTAACATTGATTTTTTTTTGTAAAAATACTATATTATGGGAAATATTTAAAGAGGAATTTTTATTCATATTTTCACTTGCTCCCTTTGTGTACTCATCTTGGATGCATTTTTAGTTTAGCTCGATGTCCTCGCCTAGTCTTGTAAATCACATCTTTACAAAATTTGAACTAGTTTCTCTAGACACATTCTTGGTTGTACCTATCATCATTTGAGAATGTATTATTTGTAACATTTGGGGGTGGGGGATTCACCATTTCATAGTTTATGGGGTGTAATTTATTTTGAATTACTCTCTCTTTTTTCATGCATTTCCATTTCCACAATAATAACTTGCAATATTACTACAACTCAAGTTAGAACTAAAATGGATTCAAGTTTAATCAACCCACTAACTACCTTTAACTATCATGAGTGGAAAATAAATATGGTAATAATTGTAAGGAGAAAGGGTTTATGTAGGATAACCATGCGTGATAAAACTAAACCTATCATAGATGTATAAAAAGTTAAGTGGTATAATCATAGTGATAAAGCCTATAGGATATTATGTCTTTCTTTATCACTTGATCTCTTACTTCACTTAGATATTTTAAAATCACCCCATGGTGTATATACCATTATAGGTAAGTTATTTGGGGAGAAAGATGTCATGAGAGGTGATGATCTTGAAAATGAACTCATTATCCTATGCCCTTGTAACTTTGACATCATTTAGGATATTTTCACTAAGTTCAAATCTTTAAGATTGCAATTGAAATAATGTGGGATAATGATTTAAGATGAAAAACTTATTTTTTCTATACTCTCTAAACTAGATCCCAACTCTTACATCTTTATCTCCACTTTTTATGCCATTAAAAGTGTCTTGGACACTACATGAAAAATGACCTATTTAGATTATTTCATTATCAACTTAAGTAGAGAGAAAGATAATTTAATCCAAATGGGTAAATTAAATTCCAAAAAACCTCAAACCCTAATTATTGGGAATGGGAAAGCAAAGACTTCAAACAAAGATATTAAGAAGAATAAGGATCAAGATAATAAGAAAGAATTAATCTCTACCAAAACTAGCATTGAAGCCTCCTCTTCCAATCAAAAACCTATGAAAGAGAAATTTGAGTGTTCCTACCATAAGAAAAATGGGAATAATGAAAATAAGTATATGAAGAAGAAAATAGACCACCCAACTCATCTTTAAGAGAAGAAAAACATACGTGTTCCTGATTCCATCAAGAAAAGTTCATATACCAAAGATTATACTAATACACACAACAAGTGGAAAGAGAAAATAAAGGGAAAGGCTCTTATAGAAGTCTTAGATTCAACAAATTCATGGGTTATTAACTCAGGTGCTTCTCACAAAATGCATTCTTCACCAGTTGACTTTTTTTCTTTATAGCCTTGTAACATGTCTTCTATTAGTTTGGGTGATGACACTTATGTATTAATTTTAGGTAGAAGGAATGTTAAAATGGAAGGAAGAATATTAAATAATGTTTTAAGTGTTAATTATGTTTCAACCAGTCTCTTATCAGTATATCAAATCAGTCATATCAACAAAGGCATGAGGTTTGAGGTTTTACCAAATTTAGTTATCATCAAGGTGTTGAATAGTGATTATAAAGTGGTAGTAGGTAGTGAGGATAACCAAGATAGGTTATAAAACTTCTCACATTTTTCAAATGATTCTTATCCATATATATTATTGACTCATTAAAATGGAGTTAGCAAATTATGGCATTAGCTATTTGGCCACCTTAACTACCACTACCTTTAATAACTTAGAAAAAAATACATAGTTATAAGATTGCCTTGAGTCCAATTCTCTAAGGGAATTTATGAGGGTTGATCTCTTAGAAATCATACTAAATTATAATTTGACAAAGGCAAAGCTTGGAGGGTTTAACAAACATTGGATTTAGTACACATTTATGTATCTAGGCCTTTTCTTAGTCTATCTTTTATAAGGAATAAGTACATTCTCACTTTCATTTATGATTTATTGAGATATACATCATTCTAATTTATTAATCTAAAGTACTTGATTACTTTTAATACTTAAAGTCACTTTTTGAGAAACAATCTGAGAAATCCGTCAAGGTTATTCAAATTAACAATAGAGGTGAATATTTGAGTAATATATTTGAGCATTTTTTCACTACAAAGGGAATTGATTTTTAGTGGGTAGTTATTTATAGTCCTTCATAGAATGGAGTTACATAATGCAAGAATAGATCCTTGAAATATATGTTTAGTTGTATGATTCACTCTAAGTCCTTTGCATGTCAGTATTGGGATGAAGCCATTAATTTTTCTTGTTATATTCAAAATAGGGTTCCTCACAAAGAATGGAAATACATAACACCCTTTGAATCTTGGCATGGAAGGAAACATGAAGTTGAGTACTTTAGGGTTTTAAGATCTCCAACTATGGCATGCATATTAAAGAAGATACACAAAGATATGGAACCTCAGTCTAAGCTTTGCATATTTTTATGTTATCTAGATGGTGTCAAGGGATAATGCCTTCTACATCCAACCACACATGGCTTGTTTATAGAGATAAGTGTTCATTTTTAGGAGAGTTCCAAAGAATCAAAACTTAACACTTATTTTCTTTTAATAGATTCACTTAGAATTGATGATTCTTCTTTTGACTTAGATCATCTAGAGTAGGTTCTCAATTTAGGGTATTATTTTTCTTCCAATTCTAATAGTGAGGAAAACAATGGGGTGTCATACATATCCACTTATAGTTATTTTTAAAAGGATGAGGAGTCAACACCTAACTCACCCACATATGACCCCCTTTGGGCTAGGCAAACACTTTAGAATGTAGGTACATGGGTAGGGGATCTAGAAGATGATAGATGCACCCAATTAGATTATGAAAGTGGTTTGAATGCATTATTTACTTTAATTTCAGATCCAAAAACATTTATAAAGGTTTCAAACATACTTGAGTGGGATAGTGTTATACAAGAAGAATATTCTTCCTTAATCAAAAATCAAACTTGGGATTTAACTTCACTTCCTAAGGGAAGAAATATGGTATAATGTAGGTGGATATATTGGACCAAGTTTGAAACATATGGTTTGATCGATAAGTAAAAGGTACAATTGGTTAACAAGGGTGTTTGACATGTAGCCTACATTGACTACTCAGATACCTTTTAACATTATTCACATATGACCTCAATCTGACTCACATTAGCTATTATTAAAACACATGATTGGGATGTGCAGTAAATGGATGTAAAGAGTGACTTTCTTCATAGAGAACTTAAGGAGGAGATCTACATGGAGCAAGCGACTAGGTTTGTTAAAAATTCATCCTTAGTTTGTAGATATAGTAAATCTATATATGGCCTCAAATAGGTCCCTTGAGCTTGGTATGCTAAG